>CAWUBA010000147.1:0-31613 GCA_963920205.1 Stenodema calcarata | reverse complement strand
GCCGTCCGCCGTCCGCCGTCCGCGCCACTTTGCCCAGTTAGCGTTGAGTTAAAATTACGAAATTTTTTTTATGGGTTTCGACCAACCCCACAATGGTCCTCGAAACTTTTCATAACCCTAGGTCAAGGGGAAGGGGTTCAAAACGAATTTTGAAAATTTGAAAATCTCATATCTCGAAAAATTCATATAGAACGGTATGTTTTTTATTTCATATTTAGATAGAGTTTGTTCCGTAGAATTTTTTAAGACCATCCGCAGCTTTGTACGACCAGCCGTTCGTTCACAATGAGGGCTCAAAGATTGTGCCTCACAACACGATCGTGTATCAAACTGTTGAAATACAGGTCCATTTTCATACTAACAAGCTCTTTGGAACATCATATGGCTTAAGTGATGTCGAGTTTGTTGTTCTGAGGTGCGTTTCGTGCTACGGAAATGAAGGTAATTTCGAATGTTTGTTGGTAGGTACTTCTTTTATAGAAAAATTATTACCGACGTAGTATTAAACAACGGTTCATTATCTTCTTTACAGATCACCCTTCTGTCTAGATCACTAGGTCTGAATGTCTATATCCTAAATGTTAGATTAATTATTATTATCAATTATCACTAATTATTAACAATTTTATCAAGTACCTAGTGAAAATTATTATAATTTATTGTTAGGTATTAATAATTCGTATTTATTATTAATAATAATTATTATTAATTATGATCAATTAATACGATATAATTCTGGGGTTTTTAATACTACGTCGGTAATAATTTATCTATAAAAGAAGTACCTACCAACAAACATTCGAAATTACCTTCATTTCCGTAGCACGAAACGCACCTCAGAACAACAAACTCGACATCACTTAAGCCATATGATGTTCCAAAGAGCTTGTTAGTATGAAAATGGACCTGTATTTCAACAGTTTGAGTCACGATCGTGTTGTGAGGCACAATCTTTGAGCCGTCATTTTGAACGAACGGCTGGTCCTACAAAGCTGCGAATGGTCTTAAAAAATTCTACGGAACAAACTCTATCTAAATATGAAATAAAAAACATACCGTTCTATATGAATTTTTCGAGATATGAGATTTTCAAATTTTCAAAATTTGTTTTGAACCCCTTCCCCTTGACCTAGGGTTCTGAAAAGTTTCGAGGACCATTGTGGGGTTGGTCGAAACCCATAAAAAAAATTTCGTAATTTTAACTCAACGCTAACTGGGCAAAGTGGCGCGGACGGCGTACGGCGGACGGCGGACGGCGGACGGCGTACGGCGTACGGCGTACGGCGTACGGCGTACGGCGTACGGCGTACGGCGTACGGCGGACGGACGGATTTTTTTTTATTCGATTTTCTGAATCTACGTATCTTGAAACGTAAACCAACAAATTTTGAGGGGGGGTTAAAAAAATTTTTTCTTTGGGCGATTCCAATGGTTCATTATCGAAGATAATAAACCAAAACCCCAGAATTATATCGTATTAATTAATCATAATTAATAATAATAATTATTAATAATAAATACGAATTATTAATACCTAACAATAAATTATAATAATTTTCACTAGGTACTTGATAAAATTGTTAATAATTAGCGATAATTGATAATAATAATTAATCTAACATTTAGGATCTAGACATTTAGACCTAGTGATCTAGACAGAAGGGTGATCTGTACAAAGAAGATAATGAACCGTTGTGTCAAGAATTTGCAGAGTTTTTTTATTCGATTTTCTGAATCTACGTGTCTTGAAACGTAAACCAACAAATTTTGAGGGGGTTATAAAAAAAAGTTTTTCTTTGGGCGATTCCAATGGTTCATTATCGAAGATAATAAACCAAAATTACACGGTTCAGTTAAATATTTTGAGATATGACATTGTCGAAATTTTAAATTTCGTTTTGAACCCCTTCCCCTTGACCTAGGGTTATGAAAAGTTTCGAGGACCATTGTGGGGTTGGTCGAGACCCATAAAAAAAATTTTGTAATTTTAACTCAACGCTAACTGGGCAAAGTGCCGCGGACGGCGTACGGGGGACGGCGGACGGCGTACGGCGGACGGACGGATTTTTTTTTATTCGATTTTCTGAATCTACGTGTCTTGAAACGTAAACCAACAAATTTTGAGGGGGTGTTAAAAAATTTTTTTCTTTGGGCGATTCCAATGGTTCATTATCGAAGATAATAAATCAAAATTACACGGTTCAGTTAAATATTTTGAGATATGACATTGTCGAAATTTTAAATTTCGTTTTGAACCCCTTCCCCTTGACCTAGAGTTATGAAAAGTTTCGAGGACCATTGTGGGGTTGGTCGGAACCCATAAAAAAAATTTTGTAATTTTAACTCAACGCTAACTGGGCAAAGTGCCGCGGACGGACGGATTTTTTTTTTATTCGATTTTCTGAACCTACGTATCTTGAAACGTAAACCAACAAATTTTGAGGGGGGGTTAAAATTTTTTTTTTTTTCTGCGATTCCAATGGTTCATTATCGAAGATAATAAACCAAAACTTGATAAATTACTTTAGTTTACTATGCAACTTATGCTCACTTTGTCATCAATTCAGAGAATTAATATGTGGTGTTTTTTATTCTCTGTTTCAGTCGTTACGCAAAGCTACAAAGTGTCGGTTCAAGTGCAACGGGTTGCTCAGGGCTGCACCGCCGTGTTACAGTGCATCGTTGACCGCAGCGCGCGCGATATGGTCAAAGTGGTGGGTTGGCTCCAGGAACCTTCGTTTTATATCTACCCGTCCCTTCAGGGAGGTAAGTCCCAATATCAGAGTACTTATCTCATCACAGAATCCCCCCTAAACAGAATCCCTTCGAAAAAACAGCAACCGGAAAAAGTTATGATATTCACTTTCCCCGCCCGCCGAAAGTAATTACCTTCTAGGTAATTAAAAATATGTCCCAACCACTTCACAAGCACCGTACCCGTTTCGAAATCTCCCCGTGCCGCCATGGTAAGAACTTTTTATAAGTACACTGCCGAGAGAAGTAAAAACAGCTTAAGATAAATTTTTGAAAACATTCAAAACTTTCGGGAAAACGGCTGGAAAGAATGTTTCGTCACGTGATGTGGAGGAAAAACAGCTCACCTAAGAGCGTTTGGAGGGAAAAGAGCTTATGTGCGGCATATAGCACGGCTTGGCCAGGTTATTCATCATTTAATGTTGAGAAAAAACCACTCAACTATAGTTAAGCTGTTCTTCCTCCAAACTGTTCGACCACTTTCCAAGCTGAGCCGTTTTCTGCTTCGGCCCAAGTTGTTTTTCCTCCATAATATGGAGGAAAAACAACTTGGGCCGAAGCAGAAAACGGCTTATAAACATAATATGTTATTATAAACATAATATAATATTATTATGTCTCACTCCAAAAATTACAACAGCTGTTTTCTCTGAATTTGATGGGTTCATCTTGGAGGCATTCTTTGGAGCAGCTGTTTTTCCTTAACATTGTATGCAGAGCCAAGTGGTTCTCCCTAATCTATAATCTATAATCTAATCTATAATCTAGATCCAAGTGGTTCTCCCTAATCTATGTGCAGGAAAAACAGCTCAAGTGGTTTTTCCTCCAAACTTATACAATATACAACAGTTTTTGATTTGGTTTTGTAAAAACTCTGCAAATTCTTGACACAACGGTTCATTATCTTCTTTGTACAGATCACCCTTCTGTCTAGATCACTAGGTCTAAATGTCAAGATCCTAAATGTTAGATTAATTATTATCATCAATTATCACTAATTATTAACAATTTTATCAAGTACCTACCTAGAGAAAATTATTATAATTTATTGTTAGGTATCAATAATTTGTATTCATTATTGATAATTATTATTATTAATTATGATTAATTAATACGATATAATTCTGGGGTTTTTAATACTACGTCGGTAATAATTTTTCTATAAATGAAGTACCTACCAACAAACATTCGAAATTACCTTCATTTCAGTAGCACGAAACGCACCTCAGAACAACAAACTCGACATCACATAAGCCATATGATGTTCCAAAGAGCTTGTTAGTATGAAAATGGACCTGTATTTCAACAGTTTGAGTCACGATCGTGTTGTGAGGCACAATCTTTGAGCCGTCATTGTGAACGGACGGCTGGTCGTACAAAGCTGCGGATGGTCTTAAAAAATTCTACGGAACAAACTCTATCTAAATATGAAATAAAAAACATACCGTTTGATGGGAATTTTTCGAGATCTCGAAAAATTCCCATCAAACGGTATGTTTTTTATTTCATATTTAGATAGAGTTTGTTCCATATCTATATGGAATTTTCAAAATTTCAAAATTCGTTTTGAACCCCTTCCCCTTGACCTAGGGTTATGAAAAGTTTCGAGGATCATTGTGGGGCTGGTCCAAACCCAGAAACCAAATTTCGTAATTTTAGCTCAACGCTAACTGGGCAAAGTGGCGCGGACGGCGGACGGCGTACGGCGTACGGCGGACGGCGTACGGCGTACGGCGGACGGACGGATTTTTTTTTATTCGATTTTCTGAATCTACGTATCTTGAAACGTAAACCAACAAATTTTGAGGGGGGGTTAAAATTTTTTTTTCTTTGGGCGATTCCAATGGTTCATTATCGAAGATAATAAACCAAAACAGCTTAACAATGATTATTCAGAGTAAAATCGATCTTTTCTGTATTTAATCTGCAATTCTAGTTTTCTTTTTTTCCTAGTTATTTCTTTTCTTTCTTTTTTTACCCCCAATCGGGTTCTTATAAAAATATTCTTTAGTTGCTCAACACTATTGTCCAGGCTCGGTGGGAACTTTGTTCCTATTTGGATAATACAAGCGTTTATTATTATAATAATTATGATAATAAACGCTTGTATTATCCAAATAGGAATTATAATTATTATAATTAATCGATATTAACACGATTGATAAGATGTAACCCAATAGATTATGGCAAGTGTGACCTCGTAACTATAAACTGGAGTAGGCTCATGGAGCGGGAAGCTCGAAATCCGTGAGGAATTTTTGTGGGCTTCCCGAATTAGAGATATGAGCTGTGCTATCAAACGTAACCATGTATTGAAATAGTTCTCACTGATGTGGTTCTAGAAAATGTTCGATTATTTTGGGTGTTCGCTGTATCTTTGAATAGTAATACAATTCTGGAATCCGGTACACTCTTTTGGTAGTGTTAGTACTAAAATAAGGTAGCATTTCAATGGCGACGAGGATGACGAAAAAAAAGAAGCAGAACGGGGCTAAGGCATCGGATGAAGACGAAGTCAAAGAATTGGAAAGGTGCGTACAAAAATTTAGTTTTCCTGTGTATGAAAGTGCGGAAAAGTGGAAAAGTTATATTTTGAAATTTGTATGTCGAGTAAAAGGGCTAGGATCAGAGTCTGACGTAAGTCTTCAAATGAAACGGGATTTGCTGCTTGCTTATTTATTTATTTATTTATATACGGGCAAGCCCAATTGCACATACAACTGTATCAATGGCAGTTCACTGGATTATCTTAAAATATTGGTTACAAGAAAAGAAAAATTAGAGAAGAAAAAAAAAGAAAAGAAATTAATAGGCAATTCACAATAAGAGAATAAATGAAAAAGTACACTGGGAGCTATTAAACGAAATAAAACGGGGAAGAGGCCATTAAAATATTGGTTACAAGAAATGAAAAATTAGAGAAGAAAAAAAAAGAAAAGAAATTAATAGGCAATTCACAATAAGAGAATAAATGAAAAAGTACACTGGGAGCTATTAAACGAAATAAAACGGGGAAGAGGCCATCAGCTTTCTGAGAGAGGGAAGGGAGTGGTGAAAAGATTCAAGTTCGGGGTGGACATTCATGAGAACATTAGCGGAGCGGGGAAGCCGGTGCAGAGGACTGGTTCTTATGTAAATTGTTGATGCTGTTTATTATTGGCGGTAGGGTCATTCATCTTGATTATTTGCGGCACGCCATTGACGTATTTAATAGTGAGGTTGGCTCCCTCACCCTCGGTTCTTATGTGGGGACGGAACCGTTGCAAAAGATAACTAACCATTGTCTGCCAGAAGATATTGACGAGGTACCATACGAAGACATAAAAGAGCGGTTTAGTGAAATTTTCCAACCCACGACGGTGTTTGAGGCCAGAATTGAATTCGAACGAGCCGAGCGGCAGTCGTTTGAAACATTCACTGATTTTGCAGCTCGGTTGAAATTGAAAATTGAAATTGAAAAAAATTTTATTGTACATAGGACTAGTCCCTCATGGTTGAGTGAGCTGAGTGCGAAGTGTGAGTACTCACCAGGATACGTAGATGAACGACTACGAGACAGGTTTATGGCGGGAATTAAGCATAAACGGACTGAGATAGAAGCACGGGTACGATGGCCTAGTGCTAGAACAGTGACAAAAGGGGCGGTGATCTTCAAAGATGTGCTCCATATGGCATTGGCGCTGGAGAAAGCAGAGAAAGAAGTGGGTTGTAAGCACGTTGATAAAGTTTTTTTTTTTTTTTTTTTTTTTTTTTTATTGGCTTCAAAAACCAGTTTATACAGCCGCATGTACTAAATTAATCACATCACATCATAATAATATTATGATTATACATATGATGTTATATACTTGAATAGCTAATTGTACTGAATTAGGTAACTGTAAAAACTAAACTGAAATATTCACTTTTTTGATAAAGTCATATAATATAATATATATGCCGGTATCGTTCTGGGCCAATATGGTGTCGAGATTGAACGGGCTAGGCACCTTTGGGTGAAGCTCCTGCAAAAGTGGCACACGGGCATTGTGATGGACGGTGCACTCCAAAATCATGTGTTCGGGAGTTTCGTCCGCCCGCAGGCAGAATCGGCAGAGAGGAGAATCTATATTTCCAATTGAGAACTGGTACATATTAGTGTTCCAATGCCCATTGCGGAGTCGGCAGATTGTTCTGTAGAAAGTCTTTGGCTTGACATCAACAACGAGATCAAACCAAGTAGAAAGCTTTGGTGGAGGGAATAGGGCCTTGTAACGGTTTCCTGAAGGGTAATCCCGGTGTTAATGTCTCCAGCATCTTAGCATTTTCGCACTGATAAGTGGTTTTAGATCTGAAGGAGAGTATATGGGGGTTGGATCAGGCTCAGGTAGAGTCGCAGCGCGTTTTGCTTCTGAGTCAGCAACGTTGTTCCCGATGGTGTGTGAGTGACCTTTGATGGTGCAGAAAATTACTCTTCTTCCGCGGCTTCTGGCTAGGTGGATTTGCTGGGCTATATCTGCTTCCATGTGGTTGAGGCGAGAGGTGACCTTCAATCCTGATATTTTCAATATAGCACTTCTAGAGTCTGATAGTATCAGGATTGTGGTGAAGCTGCTCACGGTATTATTTGCATAACGCAATGCCTGCAGGATAGCAAAGCATTCGGCCACATATATTGAGGCTACATTCCAGAGACTGTACGCTCGTGTTTCATCGTTGATGGCATCATAGAAAGCACAGCCAGTTTGGCCGTTTTGCCGGGATCCATCAGTATAGAGGGCCAGACTGTTAGGCCACCTAGAAAGAATAAGTTCCTGAAAACTACGTGGGTTTGAACGATTTCCAGTGTAGAACGAATTTGGGATGTTGACTACTTCTACCGGCTTCTTAAAAAAACAATTGGAATTGAGTAGGCGTAGGATGTACTGTGTGAAGCACCTATCCACTGGAGGTGCTTGTTCAATTCAGTGTAACTTTCGCATATCAGAGGAGATGGTTTCTTTATCCAGTACCGTTCTGTTAGGTCATCGACAGCCAATTGCGCAATCTTCTGCATACAGTCTTGGTCCTTGCTATAGGTTTTGAGGAAGAATCGGTCGGTTAGCATCCTGCGTCGGAGACTCAAGGGAGGCTCACCAGCTTCTGCCAATAGTGCGTTAATCGGGGTGGATCGTAGAGCTCCCATGATAATTCTTAATGCTCTGTATTGGATTTTATCAAGTATTTTCAACATTGATTTAGCTGCAGATCCGTACAGCACGCAGCCGTAATCAAATACAGACCGAATAGTCGATCTGTAAAAGAGCAGAGCAGTTTTAGGGTCAGCTCCCCAATTGGCTTTAGTGAACGTGCTCAGTAGGTTTAAATAAGTTTCCACTCTCGAGGCAGTAGCGCGAATGTGAGCGTTCCAGTTCAGTCTTTTGGTGAGCGTAATTCCGAGAAATTTAACCTGAGTGACACACTCAAAAGTTAGACCCCCCAGTGCTATAGTATTACCTATTGGAAGTCGTTGTTTACGAGAGAACGGGCATAATACCGACTTTTGATGCGAGAGTTGCAATCCCAATGAGTTGAAGAAAGTGGTGACTGCTCTGACGGCTGCGTCCAGCATGCCAATGCACGCCTCAGGGTCTACATCTGTGCAATAGAGACAAACATCATCCGCATATTGTGTGATCTTGACTCCCTCGGGAAGGTAGTCTTCTATGTCAGCTACATACAATATGTAAAGCAAAGTACTGAGAATTGCTCCTTGCGGTAGTCCTCTCCAAGTTTTCCGAGGGGGCAAAAGCTGTCCATCACACCAAACATAGATATCCCGTTCTTCAATCAATCGGATCAGATTTGTTGAACATTTATGAGGTAGTCCTAAGCCAAGGAGCTGTGAGTGCAAGAGTGGAAGGGTCACATCATCGTAGGCAGAAGAGATGTCCAGGAAAAGGCCCAGGGTTGTGTGGTTCCTTGTGAAACCATTTAACACGTCAGCAACAAACAGGTTAACTACATCTGTCGTCGAGCGATTAGCCCGAAATCCAAATTGACTAGGTGGAAGGCAGTTCCTCGATTCAAGCCACCACATTAATCGGGCCTTAATCATTCTCTCGAACGTTTTCATAAAGCATGAAGCCAAGGCTATTGGACGGTAGGATTTAGCAGTGTTTAGAGGTCTGCCAGATTTGTGCACAGGAATAACTATATATGCCTTCCAACTGTCCGGAAACTCACCACTACTCCAAAATTGGTTGTAGAAATCGAGAAGTTTCCGTTTATACGGGAGTGGGAGTTTGGAGAGTACAGTATACGGGATGCAGTCCATTCCAGGGCAAGAGCTGGATTGCCTGTTTGCAGCGTCGTCGAATTCCTTCATCGTGAACAATGACATGAAGTGATCCTGATCCACATTCGGAGCTCCCGGGTTTGTTCCCTGCAGCGGGTGATAGACCCAGCAAGGAGTGATGTTGGCTAGGAATTCTTCTGTCCATAAACCATGTTGCACGTTGTTGGATGGCATTTTTGAGCGCTGCAGTATGCGTATCTGTTTCCAGATTTGTTTTATTGGTGTAGACTTGTTGAGGCTACTACAGAAGTTCGCAAATGCTCCCTTTTTGGCTTTGTTGAGAGTCCTTCTAGCAAGGGCAGTTAGGCGTTGAGCCTCTAGGAAAGTATTGTAACAAGGGTTCAGTTTGAAATCTCGGAACGCTCGTTTCCTGTTGCTGACTGCAGCAGCGCAGTCGCTATCCCACCAGTACTTGTTAGGCTTTCTGGTTCGCGGTTTAAGCAAGGGAATTGCGTGGTTACAGGCGTACACTAACTGTTGGACGTAGTTGTTATACGTGATTGTGGTTGTATGCAACTGGGCTTCATGTTGGTGCAGGAATTGTTGAAATTTTTCCCAATCTGCTCTTGCGAAATTCCATCTCTTGTAGGGAGCAAGAGAGTTAAGGATATGCTCCTCTGAATCCATTGAGATTATAGCGGGAAAATGGTTAGAACCCATCGTATCCATGATTACACTCCAGTCTAATCTCCCTGCCCAATTGGAGTTTATGAAAGCGATGTCCACCGCCGACGTGTGTCTGTGGTTAATTGCCGGGAGTAGTGTAGGTGAGCCGTCGTTCAGAAAGGAGAAGTCATTGTCAGATGCTGCTTCAGCAATCGCGGTAACCGAGGTTTCAGTTAAAAAATTTTCGAGGCTCGCTTTATTTGCAACGAGAGATCTGGCGTTCCATTGCAAAAAACTGATGTTGTTACTACTGTTTATTTGATTGTTGTTGTTACTGTTTGTTAGGATGTAGTTCATAATATTTGTTTGGTTTTGATTCGTTTATGTTCACGTAGATTTTAATTGTGATCACCCTGCGGTGTTATCACTTGCTGTAGGATTTTAGCTATGGAATCGGTGAGTGTAGATGCACCTGGATCCGTGGATGACGTAAAATTTCTAATTCGACGTTCGATGTCTAGGGCTGTTTGTTTAATTATATAATTAGGCTCGTCTGTATCCATATTAGAAGGTTGTATATCCCTAGAAGTACGTTGAGTGTAAACATCGTTAATTGGGCGACGGCTGTCATCACATTGCCCTGAGTTCTGAAGGATTCTGGCGTTGTAGTTTTGACTCTCAGTATACCAATCATCCTTTTCCTCGGTATGTGAGTTGGTCGATTTGGAAGGTTTTGTCGGTCTTTTATAGGGCAGTGATCGTTGGTGAGGTCTTTCTTTTCTCAGTTTCTTTTGTGAGAATGTTGTTAGTTCAGGGAATATTTCCTTCACTGAGGTCTCCTGTAGGCTGAGAGGTTCGAAACGATTTTGTGCCACTACAGAAGAGTAGCTGTCCAACATTAGTCTATCTCTAGTTCTTTTCTGTCTTTCTAAGAAAACAGGGCAATTTTTGTCGTCAGCCTTCTGATTTTTACTTTTACAATTGATGCAGAAGTTGTTCAATTTATCCGGGGAAGTGCAGGTTGTGGTTTCATGCTTCTCTCCACAGTGTAAACATCGAAAACCACCACGGCATTGAAATTTGATGTGCCCGACTCTGAAACATGTCGAGCAGATTCTAACAGGGGGGACATACGTGTCCACACGACAGCGCATGCCATAGATAGAGATATACTCCGGCAGAGTCTGGGCATTGAATGTTAGAAAACATGTAGGTATTTTCGTCAGGGCCTTCGTTCCGTCTGGATTAGAAATGGTTTTAGTCAGTCGTTTTATCCTCAAAACCGGTACCGGGGATATTATTTCTTCTAGGATTTCCTCGTCATCTACAGTACAGTCTATATTCCTTACAACTCCAGTTCGGTATACTAGAGAATCTGGGATATAAGCTATCATATTCTTTTCCTTGAAACCGACAAAGTCTAAGAGAGCATTTGAGGAGGCTGCGGACACGGTTTCTATTTTGATACGATTACCGCCGACTGATGCTATATTTGTTATTGTACTTGTTGATTGTTTTAGTTGTTTGGATACAAACAATCAAAACAGAAAAAATGTTTTTACTTAGTTTCACGGTTTTTGTATTTGTGCGCTCTGTGAAATAAAACTTATAACAAATTCTTCCTTGTTTTTGTTTTCTTTTTTTTTTTCGTTTGAACTCACCGCAAAGTATACTTTCCACCTTTTCAGGAGTGTAATCTGCGTCATCGAATGTGCATATCATACTTGACAAAGATGTTGAGGGATGTCGAGGGTCGGTCATTTGACCGACCCTCGACATCCCTCAACATCATTCTTACTGACGGTCAACCTAAACCACCACACTCATACTTGACAAAGTGTCAAACAGTTGATAAAGTGAGTGGCATTGTTAAGCTGAATAGAAAGAACTATAAAACATGGGTATTTAATGTGAGACTCGAATTAAAAGATAGGAAACTGTGGGAAGCTGTTTCAACCACAGACGATTTAACTTTCGATGATATCCCTGAAGAAACCAAAGACCGAGCATACAGGTTGGTGGCTAGAACACTCACGGAAGATATTCAGGAATCCATACTAGACATCACCTGTCCGAGAGCTTTGTGGCAGAAACTAGCTTGTAGGTTCGAACCGAAAACTAGGCTGAGAAGACTCCAAGCCTCCAAAAGCCTTTACTCTGCCAAAATGTTGATCAATGAAAATATGGAGACGTATATCCATCGGGTGCGGTCATACGCCTCGGAAATAGTAAAAGCCGGGAGCGAACGTATACACGAAGAACAAGTCTGCAATGTAATTTTAAATGGTTTGCCTGAAGAATACGAAACTACCGTAAGTATGATATGCACATTCGATGACGCAGATTACACTCCTGAAAAGGTGGAAAGTATACTTTGCGGTGAGTTCAAACGAAAAGAAATGAAACGAAAAGAAGAAGAGTCTAATAATGAACCGAACAATGTTTTATTAAGTCGAAGGGATTTTAAGCCGAGAAGTTTTAGCCAGAAAATGGAGTGTTATAACTGTGGGAAAGAGGGCCACATGGCTAGGTTCTGTAGACAAAGAAAGAAAATTGAAGAAGAAGACAAGTCGACAAAGGATAAGAAATCGTTGAACGTTGTTTGCTTGAATGTTGCAAGTGCTCTCAGAGACAATGAATGGTTATTAGATAGTGGGGCTAGTTGTCATTTTTCTCCGAATCGTTCAGATTTCAAGGAATACAGGAAGTGTGATAATCAACAAGTTGTATCACTGGCATCAAGAACAAACTGTACGATCGTAGGTGTGGGAAAAGTTGAAATTGTAAGCAAGACCGTTGATGGCACATTTGAAGTAACCTTTGAAGAGGTTTATCATGTTCCCGAATTCAATTTTAGGCTACTATCGATTGCTACGATAGAGAAAAAAGGTTATTGTGTCATATTTAGGAAAGGTGTGTGTCAAGTATTTGATTCTGAAAGGAAATTGATAATCGAAGCGGCAAGAAATGATGCCAACATGTATTCATTGAGGAATTTCAAAAATGCGGTCTGTTTACTGACTCGAGAAAATAGGAAAAGCTGGCATCAACGACTAGGACACGTCAATCAGAACCTAATACGGGATATGTATAAAAAGGAAGCGGTTAGAGGACTGGATAATGACGTATTGAGAGAACAAGTTGATAGTACGTGTGAGGCTTGTGTCAAGGGCAAAAACACTCGAAAGCCCTTCCCGAAAATCAGTGGTATGGTAACAACTAAGGTATTGGAATTGATTCATTCGGATGTATGTTGTCTCCCGATTGAATCGAATTCAGGATTCAAATATTTCGTATCATTCATAGATGATTTTTCAAGGAGAGCAGTAGTTTACTTCATGAAGAGAAAACATGAGGTTTTGAAGTATTTTAAAAGATTCAAGTGGTTGGTTGAAAACCAAACCGGAGAAACTATCAAGTGTTTGAGAACGGATAATGGACGAGAGTACGTGAGCAATGCATTCGAACAGGAACTAGAAAGATGTGGAATAACTCGTCAGCTCTCGTGCCCATACAGCCCACAGCAGAATGGGATTGCTGAAAGATTCAACAGGACAATGCTGGATTTGACTAGGACGATGTTAATTGCGTCACATGCTCCAAAAAGTTTCTGGGCTGAAGCCTTGAATACAGCTTGCTACGTAAAGAACAGGTGTCCTTTGGATAATGGAAAGACTCCCGAAGAAATCTGGACAGGAAACAAACCCAGCGTGAAACACATGAAACCGTTTGGTTGCAAAGCATTTGCTCACGTCCCAGCGGGGTTGAGGAAAAAGTTGGATGATAGAGCTACTGTATGTGCACTACTAGGGTATAGTGGGGCTGCGAAAGGATACAGGTTGTGGGATATTACGAACGGCAAGTTTTTGATAAGTCGTGATGTCAAATTTGAGGAAAACGAATTCCCGTTTATCAAAGAGAATAAATCTACAGAAGAGTACAGTGACCTTGAAGTGTCATTGTCTATGAACACGTTACAAAATCAGAGGGATGAAATTAATGTCGTTGAGGAAGCTATGATATTGATGGACCAACAAGAAGAAGAACAGGGACATGCTCTAGAAGACAGAAGACGACAAGAAGAAGAAGAACATGGGCAAGATGAAAATGGAGAAGAATCTGAAGGCGATGAAAATGCAGAAGAGCAAGGAACAGAGAACCGAAATAGAAATCACAGGATGGCATTAAGGGACAGAAGTCAGATCAAGAAACCTGACAGATACTGCGCGAATTCAATTGAGAAAAAGGACCCTAAAACATACAAGGAAGCCATGTCAGGAGAAGATAGAGATTTATGGACAGCTGCGATCCAAGAGGAATTGAACTCTCTTGAAACCATGAAGGTTTGGGAATTGGCTGATTTGCCGCCAGGTAAGACAGCCGTAGGTTGCAAATGGGTGTTCCGAATTAAGTATTTAGCGGATGGAAGTGTTGAAAGGTACAAAGCACGACTGGTTGCTCAAGGATTCAGTCAACGAGAAGGAATAGATTATAATGAAACGTACAGTCCTGTAATTAGTTTGCCCGCAATAAGATTGATTTTGAAACTTGCAATGAAGAACGAGTGGTAAATTCATCAGATGGACGTGAAAACTGCATATTTAAACGGAATTTTGAAAGAAGAGATATACATGAAATTGCCAGAAGGTTTGACGGAGAATCAATCGGATGGAAGAGTATGTAGGCTGTTGAAAAGCCTGTATGGACTAAGACAGTCAGGTCGCTCGTGGTACGAAACCCTTGATTCGAAACTCGAAGAGGGCGGAATGAGAAAATGTAAAGCAGAGCAATGTATATACACAAAAACAACGAAATCTGGCTTTGGAATAATTTTGGTTTATGTTGATGATCTAATTCTTGTGTCTTCTGATGAACAGACTATGAAAGAAATGAAAACCCTACTCGGCAAGTATTTCGAAATGAAGGACATGGGAGAATTGAAGTACTTATTGGGAATAGAAGTCAAGAAAATTGGGAATGGCATGATAAGTCTGAACCAACAAAAATACATCAAAGAAATATTGACTGAATTTGGAATGATGGACAGCAAACCAGCTCTCACACCATTGGATCCATATCAAGAACTGAGCAGGTCACAATGCTCATCAACAGTTGAAGAGAAGAGGGAAATGGAGAAGGTACCCTATAGAAGGCTCGTTGGAAAATTAATGTATTTATCCCAAGCAACGAGACCAGACTTATCCTACGCCGTGTCAAAACTCGGTCAATTATCGTCAAATCCAGGAAGGTCACATTGGACAGCGGCCAAACGAGTTCTCCGCTATTTAAAGGGATCATTGGAGAGGGAATTTGTGATCAATGGTAAAGGAGGTGAAATGGTAGCATATTCAGATTCAGATTGGGCTGGGAATAAAGACGACCGGAAATCAACGTCGGGATTTGCAGTCATGATCGGTAGCACACCAATCATTTGGAAATCCAATAAACAGACATGCATCGGATTGTCAACAATGCATGCTGAATTTGTGGCAATGGCTTCGTGTGCCATGGAGGTAGTTTGGCTTAGCTACATTCTATTCGAGCTGGGCGTGGACTCATACGCGACCCCCCGAATTTTCTGTGACAACCAATCTGCCATTGAATTCGGAAAAGGTAACAAAGTGAGTTCCAATTCGAGGCATATCGATATACGGTACCACTATGTGAGGGATCTGATAAGAAGGCAGAAGATAGGAGTCGAATATATCCCAACCTGCGACAATTTGGCTGACATTTTTACAAAACCAGTTTCAAGATTTAAGAACGAAAAAGTAATGAAACAAATTGGACTCGAAAAAAAAGAAAACAAAAACAAGGAAGAATTTGTTGATTGTTTTAGTTGTTTGGATACAAACAATCAAAACAGAAAAGTAGTGTAGGAATGAGAGTTCCGCGTATCACTGTTATCACCCCCCCCTCCGTCTCAAGGTCATCTGACGTCACGACATTGGATGCTATGCGGGTATAGTATCCATACAAATGATACCTTAATCGTGTCATGGATGCTATGCGGGCTTAGTATCCATATGAATGATAGCTTAATTGTGTAAATCGTCATGGATGCTACAAAATTAGAGTATCCATACGCTGGATCACTTAATTGTGCAATTTCCCGCCAATTTTTTTGAATTATCTTGCCGCTCATTTTCAAATACTTCCTTTCCTACATACGTCATAGCATGGATGAAGCACTGATAAGTTATAGCATGGATTTTTTTTCAAGTATCCACCCGATTCTCCCCGCCACTTTTCAAACTTATTCCCGCCGGGGTTTTTTAAATTATTCTCCGTCTTCCTCCATACAACCAATCATATGGCTTTCCCTCTCATTTTCAAAATACCCCTCCCCCCCCCCCTTCGTCCCCTCACTATAATGACATAAGACCAGCTGTTTCCCGCCTTTTCCAACGGTCATTTCCCTCTCCCTCCATACAACCAATCATATGGCTTTCCCTCTCATTTTCAAAATACTCCCCCTTCGCCCCCTCCCTTTAATGACATAAGACCAGCTGTTTCCCGCCTTTTCCAACTGTCATATACCCCTCCACGAACAGCTGTAAGCTTTCCCCATCCATTTCCAAATGTTCTCCCCACTAACCTGTAATTTTTCAAATACCTCCCGCACCCCACTTCTTCTTCTTCTCATGCCATCTTAATCATCATCTGGAAATTATTCTCCCACCTATTTCTTACCCGCCAATTTTCAAATACTTCTGCTCCCCCTCTAACGAAAGCTCTGTCAGTGGACGTGACGAATATAGTAAGCTTGAACCCCCTTAATACCCCGAATTATACCAAATTTCGAGAAGGTAATATCAAAAAGCAGCTAGAATACTGGGAGAACAGAATCAACAAGGAGCTCTCAGTAAATAGAAATATGGAAAAACGCGGGGAATACCTCGGTTAGCGTTGAAGGGGAGAAAAAAAAAAAAGACGTGTAATATGAAACGCTGCATCAGCAATCTGTGGGACCTAGTCGGACTCGTCATTTTCCATATTTCATTTCATTGTGAACCGTTGCAATCGATACAAGCAAAATTTTGTCTCCGCATCATCTGTTCCCTGAAAGTTTCATCAGGTAAGCCATCCATTCACTTTGAAATCTATCTTCAATCCATTTTATTATTATTACCTACTCAAGTAACACCTATTGTTTTTTTTTCTTTTTTTTTGGGGGGGGGGTGGGGGGATTCCAGATTTTCCTGTCAAGTACTACCTACAACAGTCGAAAATAAATCTATCCTTTGAACTTTCATCCTGGTAAGCGCATCGTCCGATATTACAAAATACTAAATTTTCATGTACCGCACGTATTGAACATATTATTTTGAAATTACAGAAATTTCCTGTCGGAGAACACAGCGTTCTAACGTCAATTCTCTCTCTCCACTTCCATTCATCAGGTAAGCCGTTTATTATTATGAACTAGATATATAGGTACTCTGAAATAATTTTACCTAACATTATTTTTGTAAAATTACAGATTTTCCTGTCAATCCACCAGCATTCTTTTTTGGGTCAGTTGCGAAGGAATTTCATCACAAAACTTCACAATGTGAGTAAAAACGAACTTTATTTATTTTAATTGTTTTCACCGAAAAGATCCAAACAGTCATGAAAGTGATAGTCATAAATCTTACATATTTTATTGCAATATACACAACAGATTGAGTCCTTTGCAAATGGATTTCGATAAAATCCACGTTCTGCCAATATCGAAGGATCGATGCTCATTTTTGTTCCTTTGAAAGTCAATAGACGTGGTACAGTGTCCAGTAAATTAGTTTGCATTTTGTTTGAGGAAAACCAGTTCGAAAGCGCTTGAAGTTTCACCATTGAACATGAAGAGTAGTAGGGTTGTCCAGCTTTTTCATGGGAAGAACAAGGACTCCCCAACGATGAAGATGGATCGTGTAGAGCAGTTAACTTGGGGCAATTGAATTGCCCCAAATCGTGAATCATCCTGTTATTAGGGAGAAACTCTCTTAATATCACGCATTTCTCCAACCCTTTTGCGTAAAGAAATTTGATACCCTTGGTAGCATCCTGTATAATTTCCGGTATTTTATTGTAAGGAGTATTTCCATCATCCCACGCTAGGCCATGGATGTTCATGCGACAATATCTTGATTGGAAGGTGCCTCCTTTGTTGAGAGTTGTGGGAGGCAGAAAAACGAAATGTTTTAGGATGAATGCAGATGGTCCGTAGTAGTATAGGAATGAGAGTTCCGCGTATCACTGTTATCACCCCCCCCCCGGCTCAAGGTCATCTGACGTCACGACATGGATGCTATGTGGGTATAGTATCCATACAAATGATACCTTAATCGTGTCATGGATGCTATGCGGGCTTAGTATCCATATGAATGATACCTTAATTGTGTAAATCGTCATGGATGCTACAAACTTAGAGTATCCATACGCTGGATCACTTGTGCAATTTCCCGCCAATTTTCAAATACTTCCTTTCCTACATACGTCATGTGAACCATCACGTCAATGGCTAGATGGATGCTACAAAATTAGAGTATCCATACGCTGGATCACTTAATTGTGCAATTTCCCGCCAATTTTTTGAATTATCTTGCCGCTCATTTTCAAATACCTCCATACAACCAATCATATGGCTTTCCCTCTCATTTTCAAAATACCACCCCCCCCCCCCCCCCGACCCTACACTATAATGACATAAGACAAGCTGTTTCCCGCCTTTTCCAACGGTCATTTCCCTCTCCCTCCATACAACCAATCATATGGCTTTCCCTCTCATTTTCAAAATACCCCCCCCCCCCCTATAATGACATAAGACCAGCTGTTTCCCGCCTTTTCCAACGGTCATTTCCCCCTCTCTCCCTCCATATAGCTTTCCCTCTCATTTTCAAAATACTCCCCCTTCGTCCCCTCCCTATAATGACGTTAGACCAGCTGTTTCCCACCTTTTCCAACTGTCATATCCCCCTCCACCAACAGTTGTAGGCTTTCCCCTTCCATTTCCAAATGTTCTCCCCACCACCCTGTAATTTTTCAAACACCTCCCGCACCCCACTTCTTCTTCTTCTCATGCCATCTTAATCATCATCTGGTAATTAATCTCCCACCTTTTTCTAACCCGTCAATTTTCAAATACTCCTGCTCCCCCTCTAATGAAAGCTCTGTAGTGTAGGAATGAGCAGTTTAATTCAAGAATGAAAAATGGCAACTTTAGTTGTATGTTGCAGTCGCTACACAGAGAATATCTAAATTTACCATTCAGATGATCATGATCCGCCACCTTCGTCACATTATCTCGCGAAAACATCTTGTGACAAATTTCACAAGCAGAGGCTGCTTCATGTTTAGACCGATCCTCAAAGGTCCAGGTTAGAGGTATATTGATATTATATAGGATCTCTACTAGTTTACACAGCTCTCGCAGCTTCTGCGTGAAATCATCCAGACAGTTAGGACCGGTGAATGTGAACAGCTTACTTTCTATTATTGCTGGATAGTATGATTTAACGTACATACCCGCACAAATTGGTATATGCTGTTCTCTATCAATAGTCCATGACTGTCCTTCCTGTTCATTATTCGGAGAAATGGATGTGGTTAGCGGTTTCAGAAGGCATTCAATGTCGCCATAGATTACAATCGGAACGGAGGTGAGATGTTTAATGTTCTCAAATTGTACGAAGGATTTCTCCGGGAATTGATAACGACATGGAGTCAGTTTCCCGCAAAATTCCTCGTGAATGAGAAGTTTATTTTGTGCGTCACAACCCTGGTATGTCTTGAAACATCGCTCGCATATCTCATGATGGCCATTATGTCTCGTGACTTGTCTATGAACTAATCTAGATAAATTACGAATATAACAATAATGCGTTTGTTCCCCATTTTTCAAGTACAACAGATTGAAATGCTGAGGTACTTTTTTCAATAGAGGGGACACCCTGTACGGATACACATTATTATCATCATCCAACGCATATAGGTTAACACTAGCCTGATTCCTATTCTCAAATACCGCTATACCGGCTTTGTCTACGGGGTATTCAATACAAGAAAAATCTAAATTGTGACTTATGCTGGTATAGAATGATGGACGGCTAGTGTTATCCTGCATTGGTGATGTGAACGCTCCGAGAATGGCGTATTTAAAACAAAACTCGTCCTGATTGAGGACATTTATTACGCTGCAGGTGTTTCTGATTTTCTTTGGCAAGTCAATATACTTGCCACCCTTTAGAGGTCTATACTTGGTCATTTTGACCAAGATACCCTCAATATCCAACAAGCTCCAGCCACTGGATTTACTTTCGAAAGATTCCATTTCGGCTAATATTTTCTCAAATAGAGATTGCAAAATTCCGTCAAGATCACTGATATCCCCTTGCAACAATGTTTGTGTTTGAGTCTTGAAATTAGCTATGAGGATTTCAGGTTGCTGCTGGAGATTGTTGGATGCTGGTTTATGAAACTTACATTCTAGCCATAAACTATACTTAAGACCTCCCCATCGCAGATTGTACGAGCTCAGATACTCCTTAATAATATGGACCATACCGTATAAAAAATAAATAGGGATTTTAATCTTACTTAAGTTAAAAAAAAATATGTCTATGGCGCAGTCTTTGAAATGTTTTACAACTACATCACCCTGATGGTTTGGAACAGTAGGGATCCCGGTAGTCCATCCTCTACCTACCGGAGTGGGTTCGGCGGAGGTTGTTTCCCGGGATCCCCCTGCATACGAAATCACCGTACGTCTCATCGCCGTTGAGGAGGAGGAGGATGGCTCAGCAGATGCGGGTTTCGAATACGTATGGTCCATTATTGATGACGAAGAGGGTGACAAATATATACGTGTCTGCAAAGAAAGAAAATTTTTATTTAAAAAAAGAATGAACAAAATAGTTTGTACTTATTAATATCTTTGAACATGTCCAGTGATAGGAGTATATGATACAAGCTTATAATGTATAATTATAGCTACACAACTAGTATCTGAAGGGAAACTCTCGGAAAATTGGATTTCGAGTCTTACATCTACAGCACCCTCTTTTACAGAATCCTCTTGCTTAGAACAATCAATACAAATTATTGGACTTTCTTTAAATGTCTCTCGAGTCAACAATGGCGAAGGGTGTTTCCAGTTATAGTATGACTGTTGGAAACGGATATAGCTATCATAAAGCTCTCCAAATACTGCTTGTTTCAAATCTATGGTTTGATCTTGAAAAGGAAATTGCTCATTATTCAGAAACAAACGGAAGCTTTGTATTGGAACTGTATCAGGGAGAGAAATATTTTTGGTAATGTCATTTTTCTTATTTCGATAAAAAGCAACAATAACATAGCGAGGTTTTTGTAGTTGGTTACAAGTTTTTATTGGCCAAGTGAATGATGTTGTATTAGGTACCGCCGGGTTTTCATGGAACTCCCAACCTCTGAACACGAGGGGTAAAGGGGGATCTTTTTTAGTAGTTAAGTACATTTCAAGCTTAAGTTTGTCTGCAAGTTTAACCGCTGGAACAACCCAGTACACTTTTTCCAAAACGATGGATACATCCGTATGAGTGGCATTGCCGTGAAAAACGTTCAAGTCATTGCTAGAACGGGTGAGGACTAACTCTTGAGATACACCTGTCACCACCCGATTTTCATCTTCGAAAAATCCCATCCAATAGCGTAGTGGTATGCATACATTGAAGAAACCTCCGGCAAAATAGACCGAATTGGGTGCAAACAAGCTCGAATTTGGATTTGAGATTCCTGAATTTGATATAGCATTCACATCAGCTTCTCTAAATGATATGAGACCTTTTAAAGTCGATACGATTCCAGGATTTCTGACTTGGTCCACATCGGTACCGTTAATTCCATATGTAACAGTATCAAAAAGATGTGCGAATCCATTGTTGATGATATGCAAAGGTTCTGTTGACACCCCTTTATTCACCTTGCCTACCAGTGATAGGTAGCTATCAAAAGGTGCATACGTATCGTTATTATTTATTACAATTCGTATTTCGGCATTTAATCCAAGATCTGACATATTGAATGGAGCGTTTCGGATTAAATGATAACCCACTATTCTATCTGCCATTGCTGGTGGCCTAGTGATTTGAAGTGAAGGTTCCATGGCGCCTCACTCTATAACCCAAGTTCTGTAGAAATTTGACGTTACGTGAAGTTAGCCCCGTGCTCTTCTTCTTTCCTCCTCCTCCTCCTGTGCTCTCTGAAAATGATGGTTTTTGTAGATACTGGTCAAATCGTTCGGACGTTTTCTTGAATACAGCTTTGTTGTAGTTGTTGTTTCTCTCGGTGTCAGTTGTAACAAAATCGAAGCCCATTCGTATGATTTACAAACGAACCAGTTCTAAGACAATGGTGATATTTTCTTTCCTGAAGTCGAGAAGAGAACCTCTTTCGTCAACCACTCGAAGTTGAATGAAATCGATAACGTTCCTGTTTATCCTTAAATACGTCATTGGCGATGGAGCGTAGTTGATTCGAAAATTAACCTCAACGTCCGGGCAAAAGCTGTGCAGTATAGTCGAAGGAGAAGAGTTGAAGTATGACGAGTCGGAGGCCAACAAATTACACTCTATATGGATTGAGCTATAGTTGAAAATATCGACAGGACTTGGAGCAAGATGAACCTGATTTTTGTTCAAAATATTTTTTGACGTGAACCCTAGGAGCGGTCCAACACTGTCATCTTTCGTCATATCCACATCGAACGTAGCTTGAAAATTCACCCGTCCTGTGTTCCTATCAACACCAAACTTTATACTGTGCTCTGCCATGGATGAAAATTTCTGCTTTGTTTGTCGCATCTCTTGTTTAACTCTTGTTTCAATGAACTCAAATATATCTTCCATCCCATATGTGCCAGTTGGGAATACAATAGTTGGCATTCCTACAATGTAGAAACGATCCGACAAATTGGTTTTGATGTTGGAAATGGTGTTGTAACTCATGAACGAACGCATCCCAATTCCATATTCTCGATCACTTTCTAACTGAATCGGGGGGAAAATCGTAGCGTTTAATACGCTTTCCTCAGCACTAAGGGTAAATATTCTAGACATCTCTCTATCATTAAGAAGAGACAACAGAAATGTCCACAATGTATACAGTCAACGTCTTGATATTGAATGTTGTTGTAGTATATTGCACAATTCTTTAAATATCTTACTACCTGTAAAGGGGGTTCAAGACCGAAGGAATCGTAGTATAGTGCTATAGAGCCACTCTTTCGAAGTGCTGTCCAATGGGTTCCATCTGATGATGTGGAGGGGGCCAAGTTGATGATTAACCGCTCGTGAACATGGGGCTTTTTAGGGAGTTCGTCTTTCATGAAGACACCTCTGAAAAATGGCACTTGATCCCGTAGAAAGTTATCTATTTCAAAATTATTCAGCGCTCTATTTGGAAATTTATTCAACAACGTTTGTATTGGTTCATTATGAACCCTCTTCCTTCCCTGTTTTTCTTTTTGCCTTTCGCAGTGCATTGACGTCGACGCTTTTTTGGAGAAATGTTTGTTGAACTCATGCCGTGACCGCTCCCTGATTTTCGTTGGCCTTCCATAGCCATATTGTGGCGTTTCAGCTCTGCCAATTCCGAGTCTCCCCGTTTGGTGTCTTTTATATTTTTTATAATTTGCGATACACCAGACCCTATCCCTCCTATCGCGCTGAGGCCCGCTAAAATTGGTATTAAGGCTGGAAGGAAGCCCCCTCGAACTTTCCTTCCCCTCCTCCTCCTCTTTGCGTTTTGCTTTGGCCGCATTTTGGTTTTTTGTTGATTTTTGACACATGGTTTCTTTTTAGAAGATCCGAAACCTGCGCCTACGGTCAATTTCCCCTTCATAGCTACACCAACTGCTAGCGCTGCAAGCCGTTCCTTCAATGTCGCCGTACTATCCTTGACTCGGGAAAACGCTTTGCTGGCGAGAACCTTATCAGACTCGTGTCGAGCCTTCAGGTCATTAAACTTGTTGTAGGCGAGATCGTGTTCTTTACAATACGAATCCAAGATTGAAACTGGATGTACACCGTTTTTGATCTGACTTATAACATCATTACCAGGTCCACAAAAGTTCCCATGCACCATTATAGGGAATCTATTACGGTTTATCAACTCATTTAGGAGACCCATATCACTCATTCATTCAGACTTGACTAGATATATACATATATATATATATATATATTCTAAACCCATCTGCTTATATACCCCAGTTTGAAAGATGGAGCTGCGACAAATGGAAGTATCTTTTCCTATGAAAAACTACGACGATGTATCACATTCAGAAATTGGTGGGAATGAAAAAACCAGACGTAAGAATGGACCTCTCCTGCCAAATAATGTTCGTGCAATAATATGCGGACCTTCGGGGAAAGGAAAAACTAATTTTTTGCTCAACTTGATCCTCTCTGAAAACTCATTGAAATTCGCTCGACTTGTCTTATGTTCAAAAAGTCAACAACAAGATAAATATTCATTTCTTGACTACGTTCTGGAGGGTGTACCTGAAATTCAATATATCAAGTGTTCGAACGTTGAAGAGTTTCCCCCTGATGAAGAGGAAGACCATGCTCTCGTAATTTTTGATGATTTGGACAACTCATTCAATGACATAATAAAAACTTATTTTACACGGGGACGACACTACAACGTTGATTCTTTCTTTCTTGTTCAATCCTATGCTTCGTGTATGAAACATTTTATCCGGGACAATGCAAATTTAATCGTAATATTTCCTCAGGATGGCCGGAATTTGAATTTAATATGGAGGGATCACGCCCACAATGATATGCCCTACCAAACATTCACAGAGATGTGTCGTCAAGTTTTTTCTAAGCCATTCAATTTTTTGTTGATCGATAAAAGCGTTGACATTGAATCAGGACGTTATAGGAGTGGAATGGATTCATTTTTCAAGTTTTCGTCAATACTTCACTGAACGTGTTATTTGTGTATAAATACTCCAAGAGCAGTTCATAATGACTCATTTGAAATGTCGGCAAGATTGAGCGAGGGCTCTCTAGGAGATAGCAGAGAGGAACGAGCTGAGAAAAAAGCTAAGATTTCTGATGAAATTCACACTGCTCGAGAAGCCTTGAAACGGAAATACAAAGAACTAAAACTGAGTCGTGATATGGCTACACAATCGCTAAAACAACAATATCAGCCTATTACGGATAGTCTCAAAGATCTAATGACAGTTGTCACTCGAGCTGAAGGGGTCAATACAGATGCCGTAAAAAATGATGGAAGAAGTATACTCCCATCGGATAGCCTTGAACAACAGCAAGATGTGAGTAGTCTGCATTATATAAATGACGATGACACCGACTTCCATGAACTCCCTGAGACGGGGATTTATTCAACTATGGGGGAAGGAACGTCACAAGTACTAACCCCTCCTCCTACCTCCCCAGCAAACTTTGCGATGTCAACGCCGCTTCGTCATCCCAAGAGCGTTACTAACACACCCAAATCAAATCTAATCCGAAGAATTAGTAGAAGCATAGATAGGTCGAAATCTTTACTGGTACATGGTGTTGATGATGGGATAGAAGAGGCTCGTTCTTTCGCAAATAAAACGCCTGAAGGTCAAGATATGGTACGGAGATTTGTCGATAGATGGCCCCGATATGCTGCGATTTATTTCAAATATCTAACAACAGGTTGTTGGGATGGTGATGATGCGAAAGGACGTTTGGATAAATATTATGGTCCAAAAGTTAATCGACAGGGTGTTTATCTCGGTCGGTCCAAAATGACTTTCGACGATGAATTTATATATATTGATGGATCACCATACAAGGCTACTCCTGGTTTATACGAATTGATATTTTTAAAAACACCTGTGCATTTCAACACTTCTGATTTTGATAAATATAGCGAAATTGTGAAGAAATCTAGCGTTGCTTTCCATGGATACGATCAATTCAGACCTATCAACTGTTTCGGGGGAGAGAAATATAAAACCTTGATTTCAAAAATTTACCCGCCGAAGAAAGGGAAGAATCTTCAACCCACACAGCATATAAAAGGATGCGGCCTCGAAAATTTATTTACACATTTTCAAAGCTTCAGTGAAGAGGAAACTCCCGAGTGGATTTTGGTTGAAGAAAATCCCAATCAATTGGTACATCATTTAGAGCTTTCATTGGGTTCAGTTGATGCGGGAAACATACGTCTCCAGAGCCGTGCTAATAAAATAATTGATAGACTTGAAGATTTGGGTTACATCTATTGATATGCCGAGTGACAAATTTGGAGGGAGCCATAAGAGGGTTTTTGTTCATGAAAAGCCTACACGACCTTCGCAAGCGGCGAGTAAAATATACGTCGATGAAACTGTGAGACACATGGAAGACAATTTGAACACGCGTTTGGAACGTGAGCTGAAAAAATTAAGCTTCGATCTTAGAACTCAGATCGCCGCCTCCACGAAGACCATTCAAAGTAAATTTTCCAAAACTATCGATAGATTGAAGGATGTTAATAAACTACAATAAAAACCTACGATGCGACTTCGGATCCTGTCAGTTGCCACTGAAACGTCGACGCGGGATAATCATTAGCAAAATGTCTTCTGCTATAATCGATTTAACTTTGCAATGTGACCGGGTCATCAAGGAGTTATCAATTATCGCGCACGACGGACCATCTGCATTCATCCTAAAACATTTCGTTTTTCTGCCTCCCACAACTCTCAACAAAGGAGGCACCTTCCAATCAAGATATTGTCGCATGAACATCCATGGCCTAGCGTGGGATGATGGAAATACTCCTTACAATAAAATACCGGAAATTATACAGGATGCTACCAAGGGTATCAAATTTCTTTACGCAAAAGGGTTGGAGAAATGCGTGATATTAAGAGAGTTTCTCCCTAATAACAGGATGATTCACGATTTGGGGCAATTCAATTGCCCCAAGTTAACTGCTCTACACGATCCATCTTCATCGTTGGGGAGTCCTTGTTCTTCCCATGAAAAAGCTGGACAACCCTACTACTCTTCATGTTCAATGGTGAAACTTCAAGCGCTTTCGAACTGGTTTTCCTCAAACAAAATGCAAACTAATTTACTGGACACTGTACCACGTCTATTGACTTTCAAAGGAACAAAAATGAGCATCGATCCTTCGATATTGGCAGAACGTGGATTTTATCGAAATCCATTTGCAAAGGACTCAATCTGTTGTGTATATTGCAATAAAATATGTAAGATTTATGACTATCACTTTCATGACTGTTTGGATCTTTTCGGTGAAAACAATTAAAATAAATAAAGTTCGTTTTTACTCACATTGTGAAGTTTTGTGATGAAATTCCTTCGCAACTGACCCAAAAAAGAATGCTGGTGGATTGACAGGAAAATCTGTAATTTTACAAAAATAATGTTAGGTAAAATTATTTCAGAGTACCTATATATCTATTTCATAATAATAAACGGCTTACCTGATGAATGGAAGTGGAGAGAGAGAATTGACGTTAGAACGCTGTGTTCTCCGACAGGAAATTTCTGTAATTTCAAAATAATATGTTCAATACGTGCGGTACATGAAAATTTAGTATTTTGTAATATCGGACGATGCGCTTACCAGGATGAAAGTTCAAAGGATAGATTTATTTTCGACTGTTGTAGGTAGTACTTGACAGGAAAATCTGGAATCCCCCCCCCCCCCCAAAAAAAAAAAAGAGAAAAAAACAATAGGTGTTACTTGAGTAGGTAATAATAATAAAATGGATTGAAGATAGATTTCAAAGTGAATGGAACTTTCAGGGAACAGATGATGCGGAGACAAAATTTTGCTTGTATCGATTGCAACGGTTCACAATGAAATGAAATATGGAAAATGACGAGTCCGACTAGGTCCCACAGATTGCTGATGCAGCGTTTCATATTACACGTCTTTTTTTTTTCTCTCCCCTTCAACGCTAACCGAGGTATTCCCCGCGTTTTTCCATATTTCTATTTACTGAGAGCTCCTTGTTGATTCTGTTCTCCCAGTATTCTAGCTGCTTTTTGGTATTACCTTCTCGAAATTTGGTATAATTCGGGGTATTAAGGGGGTTCAAGCTTACTATATTCGTCACGTCCACTGACAGAGCTTTCGTTAGAGGGGGAGCAGAAGTATTTGAAAATTGGCGGGTAAGAAATAGGTGGGAGAATAATTTCCAGATGATGATTAAGATGGCATGAGAAGAAGAAGAAGTGGGGTGCGGGAGGTATTTGAAAAATTACAGGTTAGTGGGGAGAACATTTGGAAATGGATGGGGAAAGCTTACAGCTGTTCGTGGAGGGGTATATGACAGTTGGAAAAGGCGGGAAACAGCTGGTCTTATGTCATTGAAGGGAGGAGGCGAAGGGGGGGTATTTTGAAAATGAGAGGGAAAGCCATATGTTTGGTTGTATGGAGGGAGAGGGAAATGACCGTTGGAAAAGGCGGGAAACAGCTGGTCTTATGTCATTAAAGGGAGGGGGCGAAGGGGGAGTATTTTGAAAATGAGAGGGAAAGCCATATGATTGGTTGTATGGAGGGAGAGGGAAATGACCGTTGGAAAAGGCGGGAAACAGCTGGTCTTATGTCATTATAGTGAGGGGACGAAGGGGGGGGGGGGGGGGGGAGAGGTATTTTGAAAATGAGAGGGAAAGCCATATGATTGGTTGTATGGTGGAAGACGGAGAATAATTTAAAAAACCCCGGCGGGAATAAGTTTGAAAAGTGGCGGGGAGAATCGGGTGGATACTTGAAAAAAATCCATGCTATAACTTATCAGTGCTTCATCCATGCTATGACGTATGTAGGAAAGGAAGTATTTGAAAATGAGCGGCAAGATAATTCAAAAAAATTGGCGGGAAATTGCACAATTAAGTGATCCAGCGTATGGATACTCTAATTTTGTAGCATCCATGACGATTTACACAATTAAGCTATCATTCATATGGATACTAAGCCCGCATAGCATCCATGACACGATTAAGGTATCATTTGTATGGATACTATACCCGCATAGCATCCAATGTCGTGGCGTCAGATGACCTTGAGACGGAGGGGGGGGGTGATAACAGTGATACGCGGAACTCTCATTCCTACACTACTACAGAAAAAATGTTTTTACTTAGTTTCACGGTTTTTGTATTTGTGCGCTCTGTGAAATAAAACTTATAACAGTACTCTTATCAATATTACATTTGAACAGCCACTTCCCAAATACCATGGGGTGTGTTTTTCCTATTTGACCATTTTTATTCTCAACGAATATAAAGTAAGGGCCCTTATCTGTGAGCTTGAAACGGTTTTTCGTGGATCGGAGGAGATAATCGGTAGAAGGTTGTGTATTCACGGTGTCTCTAAGTGGAATATTGGGCGATAGATTGATATTTGGGGGCGAGGGGGTCCCTCCCCCGCTATGCTCTCCCATTCGTAAACTGCAGTCAGAGGATGAATCGGCAAATAGACTGACCTGTTATGACTAGATAAGGTACTGAAGAGAATAGCTTATCTGAGATTGCGGTGTCTGGCTTGACGTCGGGAGCGAACAGGTAACGTCTTCTCTCGAGTTGATGCTCGCGGTCAGGGAAACGAGAAAGGGTTGACAACAGCATAGAGCAGGAGTAGGCCGGATCGAAAAAAACTCTGCTAATTCTTGACACAACGGTTCATTATCTTCTTTGTACAGATCACCCTTCTGTCTATACCAGACTGTGTTGCAAATCGGCACCATACTATATTCTCACAGTACTCATACCATACCATACGAATTTCTTTCCTATCATACCATACTGTATTATACCAAATCATACATACAATAATATACCATACCATACTCATACCATGTCATACAAACCGAGTGAATAATGAAATGTCATCCATTTCTGACCTATATTTAAAATTTCAAGTATCTAGGTATTCATCATTTGTATTTATTATTAATAATAATTATTATTAATTATGATTAATTAATACGATATAATTCTGAGGTTTTTAATACTACGTCGGTAATAATTTTTCTATAAAAGAAGTACCTACCAACAAACATTCGAAATTACCTTCATTTCCGAAGCACGAAACGTATTTCAGAACAAAAAACTCTGCAAATTCTTGACACAACGGTTTATTATCTTCCTTGTGCAGATCACCCTTCTGTCTATACCAGACTGTATTGCAAATCGGCACCATACCATATTCTCACCGTACTCATACCATACCATACGAATTTCTTTCCTATCATACCATACTGTATTATACCAAATCATACGTACAATAATATACCATACCATACTCATACCATGTCATACAAACCGAGTGAATAATGAAATGTCATCCATTTCAGACCTATATTTAAAATTTCAAGTATCTAGCTCATCATCAACATTTAATTTGTTTAAACAAATAGGTATTATTTAAACAATTTTACAGACAAGAAACCGAGTGAATATTGCATTGTTATCCAGTTCTAACCTATTTTTAAAATTTCAAGTCAATAGCTCATCATCAAAATTTAATTTGTATTATTACAAAAAGGTATTATTTAAACAATTTTACAGATGAGAAACCGAGTAAATATTGCAATGTGGTCTATCCCCGACTCACGGTTAAAATTTCTAGACTGTAGTTTACCGGGAAGATGAAAAAAGGTAGTTTTATTCTGGGCGTCTGGTGGTTGGGTCACATAACGGCCGTTTTCGGCGCGAAAGTTTAGTGTTTTTCCTAAACCTTTGCGCGCTCACTGTGAACGAACAGCTGGTCGCACAAAAATCCAATTGGTCTTAAAAGATTCGTAATTTTTCAGGTCATTCAAAAGTGAACTAAACATTACACGGTTCAGTTAAATATTTGGAGATATGACATTGTCGAAATTTTAAATTTCGTTTTGAACCCCTTCCCCTTGACCTAGGGTTATGAAAAGTTTCGAGGATCATTGTGGGGCTGGTCCAAACCCAGAAACCAAATTTCGTAATTTTAGCTCAACGCTAACTGGGCAAAACGGCGTGGACGGCGGACGGCGGACGGCGTACGGGGGACGGCGTACGGCGGACGGACGGATTTTTTTTTATTCGATTTTCTGAATCTACGTGTCTTGAAACGTAAACCAACAAATTTTGAGGGGGGGTTAAAAAATTTTTTTCTTTGGGCGATTCCAATGGTTCATTATCGAAGATAATAAACCAAAACTCGACATCACTTTCAACCGTTTGATTCGTGTTGACAGGCTCAAACTTTGAGCCGTCATTGTGAACGAACGGCTGGTCGTGAAAAGCTGCGGATGGTCTTAAAAAATTCTTAGGAATAAACTCTATCTAAATATAAAATAAAAACATACCGTTTGATGGGAATTTTTCGAAATATGAAATTTTCAAAATTTCAAAATTCGTGTTGAACCCCTTCCCCTTGACCTAGGGTTATGAAAAGTTTCGAGGATCGTTGTGGGGCTGGTCCAAACCCAGAAACCAAATTTCGTAATTTTAGCTCAACGCTAACTGGGCAAAGTGGCGCGGACGGCGGACGAAGATAATAAACCAAAATTCAAGTCGATCGGTCCTTTAACCCAGGCTGTAGACGCGTCAGAGTGGACAGAATTTTCCTAAAGTTTCTGTTTTTTTGTTTTGTTTCTAAAACTTTTTTGGGTTGAGATAATGGGTTAAATCTTTTATAAGGCTCTGTCTCAAGGTTAAATGAAGCTCTGTGCAAAATTTCAAGTCAATCGGTGAACGTGGAGAGGCCTTGCCTGTCTGAACAAGGAGAAGAAGAAAAAGAAGAAGAACAAGGCCGAAAAACCGGGTTTTTGAAGTTATGTAGCTCGGCTCCCTTTAGACCTAGCGACTTGAAACTTTCAGGGCTTTCTAATATCCACTCCAAGAAGACCTATACTAATTTTCCAGTTGATCGGTCAACTAGGAGCCGAGATATGGATACCTTGTAA
>CAWUBA010000146.1:0-14558 GCA_963920205.1 Stenodema calcarata | reverse complement strand
AAATCCGTCCGTCCGCTATTCACGGGTCATTTTGAAACGTCATATCTCGAACGTTTCAAATGTAACGGTATATTTTCCTGTGAAAATTTGAAATTTGTAGTTCAGATAGTTTTTATGACCACCCAGAGCGTTTTATGACAGGCTGTTTGTTCATAATGATTGCTCAAAGAAAAGCCTGATGGAAAATCGTAAAAATGAGTGTGGATCATACCAACCGACGAACAGCCATTCAAACTACCCCTAGTTCTTGGTCGCAGATACTTTTCGTGCACAAAACAGAAATCCAGACAGAAGGATATATACCATATATGGAATATACCATTGTGGCTAAATGTGCAGTTTGAAAACTTTCCTCTCATTTTGACTAGGTATTTTGTAAAACCTAGGCATTCTATAATGGTTAGGATGATCATTATCAGAAGAATTATCAGAGAATTGGTAAACATAACAACGGAACAATGGTAAACCGAACATTTCGAAACATTTCGTGGGCTTTTGAGGCTGTAGCCAAAATCAATATAATCTTGTACGAAGTTTTATATCCCCGGCATATAATCATTGATACAGGTTTCTCGTGGTTCTGCGCCAGATTCACAATTTAAAACTCTGAAGAAACCGATCTCAAACGTTCAAGAGCGAACTCTCAAACAGTCTTCGTTTACAATTCAACTCTAGTATGATTCGAAAGAAGGAAAAATCATTCGAAGTATCTGAAAATCGCGTCCTAAGATACTTGTGGCGTCATTACTTAAACTTTATAATTTAATTAGTTCAAGGTAAGCCTCCGTAATGATATCTAAATATAATTTATATGAGAAAATCCATGTTAGAACCTGCACCTCGAAATGTCAGCCAATTGTGAAAATCACTTCTTGTGTGGTCTCCCAAGGATGTATCTCAGACACACGCTTACCCAAAAACGATCGTAACGTTAGAAATTCTGTTAATCTATGTCGTAACTAATGAGCCATATTCTTGAGTTGTGTCGTAACCAACAGAAATCTTCTGACAATGGAGGCGATAAGACGGAGAAGTAATTTGCTACCTGATGATTATTCATTGTAGTTATCTCCTTTGGCAGGTAAGACCCAATCTACATTAAGACGTTACGAAACAACATCCAAACTGATGGAGGATGGAAAATACCTCGAAATTCACTTAATGCTTTGTCTGTAGTCTCCTAATAATGAATGGTATAATTACTCAGCTGCTGTAATAATTATGTAAATTTGATAAGGAATACAATCTGCAGAGGAGCTAGACAAAGAAAAGCTGAAAGAAAGAAAACCTACCTACGAGAGGAATATTAGAAATTTATGCAAACTTCACCCCTTTTTGTGTCGTTTCATAAGACGCCTCCTTCCTTTGTAAATGTAGACCTCGAGCACCACAGATTTATGGTATGTTCTCTGTTCTTATACGAGTATGTGGTGAGCCACCTGTTTCTCCCTAGTGCACTCTCACGAGACCACAAGCAGCAACTCGATTTGGTTAGAAGATGAGAAGAAACGTTTCACTCTTTAAAAAAAGACATTTTTACGAAATGTTGAGGCTTAGCGTTGTATTTTGGTTAAATTCCAATATTATGGGCCTTGGAAGGTCCTTAGGATGTATTAAAATGTTTGAAACCATGTTTATAATCGTTGGTAGATTGTGGGTTTGAAAGTGGAGGGACTTTTTTATGTGTTTGAGGGAGTCGAAAAAATTACCTAGCTATTTCAGTGGTTTGTAGAAAGAAACTATTTCTTTCAACTCATCACTGAAATAGTTCATTTATATTATACTCGTAACAGGAAAGAAACCCCGAAACAGTATATCTCTCCAGGGAAATATATATTTGATACAGATGGTATCCCCCGATGCTTGAGAATGGTCTCTTTCAAAGCTTCCGATAACATTGAAATTTCCCAAAGACTGCTTAAATCTACAAGAGAGGTTCGCGAATTTATGAATGTAACTCGAGATAGTTGTAATATAACCTGTTGATAATTTACTTACAGTCGTGAGCTCTTCCGAAGCATGCATTGTACAACATAACTTATTGCTTTTTTTCAACATACAATATGCACTAGAAAACCTTGACCAAGGATGAATAATTTACACAAATTCCAACAATGTTCTACAAGAAAGGATGATACCATGAAGTATCAGAAATTGCACTCACTCAGTGAACCGGTGCTGTGCTTAGTATGAAGATGGTTGTAAAGCAAATCCAAGCCATATCTTATTCACCTGAAACAGCGATGGAAAAAAAAAATTAGTTTGAGTTGTAATGAGCATAGGTCAATAATTGTTATAAATTTTTGATATCATGAGATAGCTGTAGAAAATTCGCTCTTGAATACATGATGCATGACTGAAACTTCCTCATACGCTTCATGGATTTGAATCATTCACTTTAGTTACTCTTTACATAGTTACCGACTACTACTGGTGTCATTTTCGTTAGGGATTTTTTGAAGGAAAGTAAAAGGAATGTTTTGGCTATGTAAAAGGCTACGTTTTGTTATTTCGTACCCAAGTCGTACGACCCACAAGAAAGGAATGTACTCAATTGTATTTGTATGTGTACGACATCCGGTAGTCAATGCCCATTATCTAGTGACGTGGAAGAGTAAAGGTTACACTCAGTCATTTTGATTATTCATGGCCCTATGTATCTCTATGTGGCTCTATGTACTACCAGGTTGCCTTGGGTAAAATTTAATAAAAGTCATTATTTGGTATTGCAGTATGCATAACAAAATAAATATGACATCTACCCTGCTTCAATTAATTATTATTAAAACCACCACCACAGAGTAAACTCTCTGCACAAAGCACCCACGTTAACCTACAACTAAATAAACCCAATAAGCTCCGCCGAATAAACTTGTATTTCTTATTACTGTGACTTCCATAGGTGGGAAAACCCAATTTCAATATATTGAACAAATCATAAACATCGAAACCGCATACCATGGGATTGAATTATGGCATAGAAGTTTACACAATATTGTTTAGTCAACATTTTGACATAGGAGCTAATCTCATCATTTACCTTCTCCACTCGCGCTAGTGGCAGACTGCTCAAAACGGGCATGTATTCTCTAATTGGGATCTGCTCAGCAAGACAGTGTTGGTATCCCGTCGCTCACCCTTGGGGTCCAAAATGTAAGTAAATGTTCACTTTTTCCAGCATGTGTATCGTGGTATAGGCAAATAAAGACGTTACCGGCCCTTCTATTTGGTCATAAAATGCTTTGTCTTGTTCTTGCGATACATTTATTCAGCTAATTCGTGAGCATCAAATTCTCATTGTATCCGGGTTTTACCTGCATTAAATTGGAATTATCACCGAGAAGAGCTGGGAATCGCTTCAATACTTTTGAAATAGACGCATAGTCAGTATGATATGTCCACGAAGACAAGTTACAATAATGAAGCTTATAATTTCCACATATTCTGGGTCAATGTATCAATTACAGTGATGAACCTGAAAGAAAAAGGAAGACAATCGCTTGACTCAATTTTTGGAAAAGTCTCTAAACTCTGGAAAAGTCTCCTTCGGAGGAGTAAGATCCGTCTCTTACTCGATCCTAGCAATCGGCCGACACCGTCACTCCCTTTTTTTCCTTGAAAAATATCCCTCCTCGAATAAAACTCACTTCCTTAGATCACCGAGTCCCTCTCGCATTTCTCCAGTTTTCTTGCGATAACCCTTTTTTTCAAGTCCCTCCTCAACTGAATTGCGTTCCGTCCTCCAAATCTGCCTATCTCTTAATCTGGGTGATTTTCATTCCACGCTTCACCAACGATGGTTTTATATTTAATCCTGTCACAGTGATCTAAAGAGGGGCATGTCCAAAGAAAGGACCGAAAGTTGAATTTAAATGCATAAAACAAACGTTCCTTACTCCATCCCTGAATATAAGAGTAAACGAAAAACGGATAGAGGGATCGAGAACGTCCCTTCTCACCATGTACGAGTATATATCACGATATATACCTAAGCCAATGTAATTTTGTGTACTTTTTTGTACTTGGTGTCCAAGGGACCTCTCCTCTGAATAGTTCTAAGGCTCTAACAAGAACCGGTTTATTTCACCGAATAATTTGGCTGGTTTATTTATAAATAATTATAGAATATATGTGTTTTTATACCTTACTACGAGTTGGACTCAAAGTACTCGTTATCACAAAATTATATGAATAATATTCATATAACGGTATATATAACGGTATATGAATAATAACGGTATTCATATAACAGTATATGAATGATATTCATATAACGGTAATATGAATAATATTCATATTATGAAAATTAGCCGAAAATTTTACCGTTTGATACACCCTCGTATTTTGAGTAAGAATTTTGTATCGATGAAAACTGACCAACTAATGAGGGGGGGGGGGGGTTAAGTTTTGGTTTAGAGTCTTCGATAATGAACCATTGGAATCGACCAAAGAAAAAATTTTTTTAACCCCCCTCAAAATTTGTTGGTTTACGTTTCAAGATACGTAGATTCAGAAAATCAATTAAAAAAAACTGCAAATTCTTGACGCAACGGTTTATTATCTTCGTTGTACAGATCACCCTTCTATTTAGATTACTGAATGATAGAATAATTATTATTATGAATTATCATTAATTAATAATAATTATTATCAAGAAAGTAGTGTAAATTATTAATATTTATTGTTGGTTATTATTAATTTTTATGCTTCATTATTAAAAATTATTATTAAATATTATTTATCAACTCGATAATAAAAACCATGTGCTGTTTGAATCAGCTGAGTCAGTTTGAAAATTGACCCGACAATTTACCTCACGATTCACTCGCATGTTGACGATTTTCGATCTGCTCCAACTTTTAGCCCTTATTGTGAACGAACGTATGGTCGTACAAAGCTGTGGATGGTTTTAAAATTTTTTGAAAAATAGACTCTATGTAGGTAAATGTAATCTAAAAACTATACCGTCCCATATGAATTTTTCGCGTTTTGAAATTTTGAAAATTTCAAAATTCGTTTTGAACCTCATCCCCTTGACCTAGGACTATGAAATGTTTCGAGATTCATTGTGGGGTTGGTCGGAACCCATTAAACAAATTTCGTAATTTTAGCTCAACGCTAACTGGTCAAGTGCGGCGGACGGATGGATATTTTTTAATTCGATTTTCTGAATCTACGTATCTTGAAACGTAAACCAAATAATTTTGAGGGGGGGTTAAACGATTTTTTTCATTGGTCAATTCCAATGGTTCATTATCGAACATAATAAACCAAAATCCGTCCGTCCGCCGTACGCGGCCCTTTGCCCAGTTAGCGTTGAGCTAAAATTACCAATTTTTGTTACGGGTTCCGACCAACCCTACAATGATCATCGAAACTTTTCATAATCTTAGGTGAACGGGAAGGGGTTCAAAACGAATATTGAAATTTTGAAAATTTCAAAACTCGAAAATTCAAATGTAACAGTGTATTTTTTATTTCATATTAAGATTTTTAGAATTTTTCAATACCATCCGCAGCTTTGTACGACCAGCCGTTCGTTCACAATGACGGATCAATGTTGGAGCAGTTCAAAAATAGTTAACATGAGGGGAAATTGCGAGGCCGCCGGTCGGTTCAATATTCATACTGGCCCAGCTGATTCGGACAGCAAATGTTTTCAGACGTCGAGTTAATTAATCATAATACCAATTATTATTAATTATAATAAGTAAAAATTATTAATAATTTTTACTAATTGTTAAAATTATTATTAATTCGTAATAATAATTGATATATCATTTAGTGATCTAGACAGAAGGAAGATCTGCATAAAGAAGATACTAAACCGTTGTGTCAAGAATTTGCAGAGTTTTCACTTCATGGTCGATTCCAATATTTCATTATTAAAAATAATAAACTAAAATTGCCCTTATGAATCGGATATAAATTAAGGCGTGGGCAGCGCTCAAATGATTTTGTAAACAATTTTTCGAACAAGATAATAACTCACAAGATAATAAACTCACAAGATAGTAAAACTTCCTTTCCATCAATGAAAGCGGTAGCGTGCTGTCCCACCAAGAAAACAAATTGAGAAAAACAAACGGTACCAAGTTTTTGGTAACCAGACGTCACGAAACGCGTTTTTCCAGGTATCCATATCTCTGCTCCTTTTAGATCAATCAACTTACAATTTGGTGTGGGACTTCTCGGTGTGGATAGCAAAAAGCCGTGAAAGTTACAAGTCGCTAGGTCCAAAGGTAGCCGAGTAATATAACATCGAAACCCCTGTTTTTTGCCCAAGGTAACAAGGTAAGGTTACCTTGTTCTTTGTCTTCTCGTTCAGATAGGCAAACGCAATAGCCTCTCCACCTTCACCGATTACCATGTTTTTCTTCTTCTTCATTCAGGCAATAGTTTATTAAATAAACGATCGGCTAACTGAACAAGCAAATTTATAAAACTACAAATTTCGTAGTTTTATTAGTGTGCTTAATTTATTAAATTGCTTTTATCCTTGCATATTCAAGTTCAACACCGAATTCGCCTCTGCGAGCCTCGTCAAGGGGGCTGCCCCCCCCCCACCCCCTCTCCCTGTTGGACACCCATCCCCTTTCGTTTTTAGCCTTACTGCTATATTTCTATTTATATAGAAATGCTTATAAGCATAAAACGTGTTTTAGCCACTCAGCTAATACCTGGGCAGCGTCAAGTTAAAGTCCTAATGAGGCATGATGTCTAATTATACTTTTAAATCGTGAATAGCATAGAAATTCGCTTTAGGGGCAACTATCTGATCCCGGCTGCTCAAATTGTAAGACCTTAGCTTCATAGTGTGCACAGCATAAGAACTAAATTCAATTTTCTGAAGCAGGACCTCATATCGATGTGCCACGGATACAACGTTTAGTTGAACTAATAGATATAAACGACACATTTTTCCTGCGACTTTGAATATTTCAATGCGTTTCAATTCGTGAAACGGTAATTACCCGACGAAATGACTCACCGTTATAAGTTAAGTTATGCCTTCAACTAATATCTAACGTCTCATCCGGGTTCGCTAGAGATGATCAGTATCCCGACGAAAGAGGTCTCGCCAAACATCGCCTGGTATATTGCCAAAGGCCGTTACCACAATTTAGATGGAGTATACTGATCAGAAGGGTTTTTCGAAAACCCCCGTTTCATGTTGAGCTCGTAATCACCCAAATGAAGAGAGGGGTGTCAAGGAAAACTGGGGGATGGAAGAGGGTTGCAATCAACCGATTAACCCGGAGTTTATTAACGCGTCACACCGTGTTAAATGGCCCACGAATATAGCAGGAACTCATCAAACCCTTCACCCCTCCCCTCCCCCTCAGCCATTAGTGGTTTGCCGTCCAGAACTGCCTTTTGAAATCCAATCAATTGAGCGGAGTCAGGAAGGGGAGCTGATCCTTGGACCCAACCCGTACAAATGACGAACGTGTTATTTTGATTTCTTTGCTGCTGTTACCGACGTCTGAAAACCGTGTGCTGTTCGAATCAGGTGGGCCAGTATGAACCCGGTAGGCTGCCGCATGATTCACCCTCATGTTGACGACTTTTGATCTGCTCCAACTTTGAGCTCTCATTGTGAACGAACGGCTGGTCGTTCAAGCCTCCGGATTGTCTTGAAAAATGTCATAAATTAAACTTAATTTAAAAGTCCCTATTTAATAGGAAGTAACATTAATAAGAATTACCTATCAATATTTATTGGTAATAATTGATGATAATTATTAATAACTGACATTAATGAATAATAATTAATAATAAACGTTGTGCATGAAATGAACGTGATGTTGTAATACCTAAACTGAGTATAATGATGTAGTTATTCGTGTTATTTTGAGCGCGTTATATTATAACGCGCTCAAAACGTTCTCTGGAAGAATAAATGGGAGAGTAATCGCTTTCCAAACTCATGACTACGAGATGACAGAGTTGAACGAAAATATTAGCCAACATGATGAAACCAGACGTGGAGTATCCCCGAGTTTTCCCGGTTTGTCATATTGTTCAACGGAAAAAATGGAGTTGAAAGGAAGAGAGTAAGTTTATTTTCTCTCCACTCGAAAAGACAGGGACGAAGGGCCCTCAGGGTTTTACACGGAGAAACTTAGATGAGCTTACCTTACCGTCATCGCTTGGGATTCAGCACATGGAGTTGTAGCAACTACAAAATTGGAGGTGTTTGGGATTAGAATAGGAAACCGTACGACTAAAAAGTATACGACCGAAAAAACCAAACACGAAAAAGGAACTATCACAATACAAAAAACTATCTGAATAATCACACACAAAAAAAAAACAGATCCATCCAACCCCTAAAAAATCGCTAACTTCGTTCTCCTCCATGAAGGAGGCTTATTTAACCGACGTTACATGGATTCTCTACATGGATCCTATCAAATTTTAAAGCCACCAAAACCCACACCTAAGAGTGTTTACGTAAGGTAAATCTGCATTATTATTGGGAGAACAACTGGACAATCCAGATAAACGAGGATGTTTCATTGGTCAATTCACGCATCTACAGATAGATAGATAGATAGATAGATGTTTTATTGTGTTAAAAAACAAGTTTTTCACAAGAGTTCACATATATGGAAATAAACTACTAATACTAATAAATGAAATACAAATTTCTTTAAATTCAGATAAAGTAGGTACATAGTAGAAAGAAAAAAATAAATTCTGATTTGAAAATTTAGCTCAACAGCCAATAGTGTAAGGCACAAAGAGAGAAATTAAAGATGACTAGATGAGGCACATGACATCAAAATCAGTCTAGACGAGAAAACCTTCGTTTACAGTAAATGCCCGCTGTCGTAAAACAGTCTGCAGAAATCCCACTAATTTCCCTACCTCTTTCCTATCGTTACATAGCAGAACTGAGCGGAAAACGGATTCATTTAAAAAAGGGGCCTCAAAGTATTTAAAGCGTTCGAAGGTATAGACTTTGCAGGAAGAGATGAGGTGGTACAGTGTATCAGGGCTGTCTGCATTGCATATCGAGCAACTTGTGGAACTGTCAAAACGGTTGACTATTCCATGAAGGATGACTCGGCAAAAAGAGGGGTTCGCACACCTTATTTGGCACAGAAGTCTCTTTGTAAATAACGAGTAGTCATTCTCGAGGTACAATGCACTCTGCCGTGGGTTAAAAGGAGAATTTCGTGGGCAGTAACTGAAGGAAGACGAAGACGACCTCTCCAAATCAGCCTGGTGTAGTTTATTGAGAAAGGCATCTAAGAAATCCTGCTTTTTCCCCTTAATCATGGTGCGGTCTCTGGATGTCCACAAACTTTGTAGATTTGCATCTTCAAGGATGCTCTTCAGCTGCAAAGACCAGTTGAATTTTGGATCGGGAAAACTTTGGGTGAGGGACATTAATCTTTCAAAGCAAATTCTGGGAAGTCTATTTTGAGGCATGGCCAGGAGTTTACTCCACCAGCCGAACATCGCCTTGGCTATTAAGAATTTTGTGTGACTAAGCCCAAGTTCCAATCTAACTATGTAATCTGGCGTGTTAAGCGCTAACCCCATAAGTGACTTGAAGGCCCTAACCTGAACACGTTCCAGGATTTCCGCGTATTGAGAGGCCCACACTTCAGAGCCATAGAGCATGGTACTCACTATAGCCCCAGAGAAGAGCCCATACCAAGTTTCGGGGGATGCGGCTTGAGTTTTGAAAATAACCGGCCAGACGTTCTTATAAGCAGCAATTCCCTTATTAACAGCAAACTGGGCCTGCCGGAAAAACAATCCTGACCTGGAGAAGAGAACTCCTAAGTAAGTGTATGTAGAAACTGTCTGCAATTCATCCAAACCACACCAAAATCTGTTAGAAGCCTGTCTCCCTTTACGCTGAAAAACCATTACTTTGGACTTGGAGGCGTTGATAGTAAGATTATTCAAACTACAATATTCGCTCAGAGCTTCGAGAGCACGATTCATATTCCGAGGAGTATCAGCGAGTAAGACCTGATCATCTGCATAAAACAATGAGATCAGAGAAACAGTCCCATCAATACTCACTCCTTCAATACCTTTTGAGAGCATGAACGAATCAAAATCTGAAATAAATAAGGCAAATAGGAGGGGTGAAAGAATATCACCTTGCAAAACACCAGAAGTGATGTCATAGGGCTTGGAAGACTCTGTCCCCAGTCTAATAGAAAACACTGCCTGCCCATACCAGGTCCGGACGAGATTGATGAAACGAGCACTAACACCCATTGAATGCAGCTTATTCCACAACAACTCATGAGAAATGCTGTCAAAAGCTCGTTTATAATCGATGAAGGTGCAGTACAGTTTCCTTCCCCTCAATCTGGTTGAAATGTGGGCCATACTGGCTAATGTGAATATTGAGTCGATAGTCCCTCTGCCCTTCCTAAACCCATTTTGATTTTCTGGCAAGAGATCTTTATTAGAAGCAAAGGATAGCAACCTATTGAGGAGAATTTGAGAGAGAATTTTAGCAAGGCAGTTAATGAGTGAAATACCACGATAATTACCCACATCAGCTGAGTCTCCTTTCTTCAATAGCAAAAAAACCTGAATTTTCGCCCAGCCAGAGGGAACGACTCCAGAAGATAAAATCAAATTGAACAAATTCAGGATGTATAAGAGCCCTTCCTTCGGCATATTTTTGAAAAACTCATATGGAATCAAGTCCTCTCCGGGTGCTTTATTGTCTTTGAAGGAAGCAAGGGCCTTAGAGAGTTCGTCTAGAGAAATTTCAGAGTCTAAAAGTGGGTCAAAAGTTCCTAGAAAATCGGCGTCCCTTCTAGCCCCCCGTGCTGGGCATAGCTCATTGTAAAAAGCTTCAATTGCATCCATTTTAAGCCCGCAGGTACGCGCTGATCGCCCCTTGAGTCTTCTAACAGCCATCCAAAACGATTTTGAATCACGGCTGGAAGCCAAAAGCAAACGTAAATCAGAAAAGTAGGATTTCTTTTTAGATCTAATAAGTTTTCTGTAAGCTTTTCTTTTTTCCAGATACTCATTTATGAAGGGCTGGGTAAAACCTTTGCGCCGAAGCTTTCTGAAGCTAGCTCTCATCTCGTATTTTGCCGAAACGCATTCAGAGTCAAACCATGGGCTGCGACGAAAACTAGGACGATGCGGTTTAGAGGGCAGAAACATGTTCAGATCCTTAGCGCACTCAATTATGAACGTTTTCAGCTCATTGTATATCGTGTCCACCGAATCAGATTGGCATATAGCTAGGCAGTTTGAAATTAAGTTATGATATTCAGCACACTTCTCGGGCATCCATTTCAATTTCGCCGGTAACCAACCCGGGAAATCCTCTGAAAATGGAGCATTCCAAACCGACAGCTCCAGGATACACGGGCTGTGGTCCGAGCCAGAATCAGGAGGGAGAACTCTGAAATCCTTCACATCCCAAATGGCGCCAGCACTAACCCAAACCAAATCAATGGTACTAGCACCATTACTAGAAAAACTTGTAAATGAGCCGGGAGTATCAGCAATGGATCGCCCATTTAGAACATACATCCCAAAAGCCTCTAGCGTGTTGACAAGTCTTTTGCCGTTTGAATCGACGAATCGACGTTGGAGTCCAAGGAGGCACGGGAGGCTGCTAATGTGCTTCCTTCAAAAAAGTCAGGGTCGCCCTCATTCAAGACGCCAATCCTACTGTTCCAGTCACCTTCCAAAACAATACGGATTCCCCCAAAGGTACCATGTAAAAACTCCAAAGCAGAGTCAAGTTCAGTGCCAGCGCCCTCTGTGCAACCCTCATTAAAGTATACTGCTCCTAATACTAGCGCTTCATTGGCATATTCCGCCAAAACAAAAAGAAAATATCTTGATTTTAATATTATTGAACATTTTATAGTCTTACGATAGTAAAGCACTAAACCACCACTGGCCCTACCTTTGTTACTGGTTCTAACCGCAAAGCTACTTAAAGAATTAAATTCATCAATAGAAAAAGAAACTTCCTTCTCCAACCAAGTCTCCACAAGAAAAACAAAGTCTAAATTTAAACTCAATAAAGATTCCTTCTCAACAATGAAATTTTCAAAACCAAAACAATTCCAAAACAATACATTACAAAACTTCGAAGTCGGAGTGGGTGTGACCTTGTCTTCATGGGTGATCAACCGTTTTTTGGATCAACCGGGGTTTTCTTCGGTGAATTTTTTATGGGCGAGATTTCTTTACGCTTCTTGGTGTCCACGGGTGGATGGGAAGTCCCTGCAGCTTCGTCAAGCTTCGGTGGAAGGTCCAGCCTCACGTATGCGGGTTTTTCAACTTGTCTACGAGCACTGTAGACTATTTCCTTCATTTTTATCGTCAAAAACTCGACGATAATCGGACGAGACCGGCCAGGGAGAAGTTTGGTTTTGTCACCACGGCGATAGCAGGCCTCAATATCTGATTCGGAACACCTAACACCCTCTAGAGAGTTAACGATGTCCAAAATTTTTTGTAAAGGTTCGCCATCTTCCGAAATTCCGAAAAATATAAGGTTCTTTTTTCTGATTTTTTTCTCCAGGGCGTTGATTAAGCGGTCATGCGTATCAACCTTTTTCGCAACTTTTTGGAGGTCCACCCCCTCTAAGCTTTTCTCTATCTTGTCTAGTTTTTCCAGAATTTGATCAAGCTTTTGGTCCGAATTCATTTTTTTATTTTTCCGAGAAACAAACAAGTGTGCGGAATATAAAGCCGGGAATACACTTGAGCAGAGGCAGGCCGCGCACCGCACGCGCAGCCTATGCGCGGCGCGATGCTCAAGTGTGTACGGGTCCCCAACACCGCGGCAAACAGGCTCGTGCGGTGCGCGGCCTGAGCCATCGACTGTCGGTCCATCAAAGTGAGCACGGACCGCGCCAGGCTCGTGCGGTGCGCAGTGTGGACGGAATTCAGTCGATTCAGAGCTGCGAACAGAGCCGCGGCACACGTAAGTGATAATGTGTGATAACGTGTGATAACCTACCTACCCACTTTGAAATTACCTACTAGGTACTCGTTTGGTTATAACCGTTTTGTTAATTATAGGCTCGTTTTGTATAATTGTAAAAAAAAAGTACGAAGATAATATGGACCGTGTTTTGTAAAAACCAGCCAAGTCGACTTGGCGGCCACATTGAGTTAGCTTCATAGTCTGATTCTGGAAATAGTTCTCCATCGTCTACAGTTATCGTTTTCACGATTTGACTGCCATCGGCTGTAAATTTTTGAAAATAATCAACCATAGACGATGGAGAACTATTTCCAGAATTAGAATATGAAGCTAACTCAATGTGGCCGCCAAGTCGACTTGGCTGGTTGTTGCAAAACACGGTCCATATTTGAGGTAAGTAGTGTACAGCACCTATTTAATTAAACATTTCCTTCCACGCTTTTGCTCCACGCAGCAAGGATCGAATTTTTGAAGAAAAACAAAAGTAAAGTAGGCTAATACGCTATTTTTTGATTATGGGCCTCAGTATTTGTGATTTTGGACCTCTGGGTGCAATCAAAACGGGCCGCGACTACTTGCAACCAATTCAACATCCTACAAACGTGATGAACGGCTCACAAATAATTTTGAATTATTTGTAATTAATGTAATTCAAAATTTTTCTACAAAAATTCGCTGAATCATTAAAAAATATAGTACGCCTGCATGGCTTTTTGGTTTATTTAATGCTACGGAGGCTCACGAGTCCTACTACGGAGGAATCGAGTTTTTACCAGCTCTTATCAAACAATAGGATCTATGACCCTGCTTATTACAAGCTTAATTCGGGTAGTAGAGATTATGATCACGGAGAGGTTTTCTTAACGATTCAAGAACAATAAAGAATAGTAAACCCATGTGAATAATTTGCAACTATCGCTGAATGACACCGTCGATGTCAAGTTTTCCTTCTTGGCCATTCGTTTGATCTTATAACTAACTTTTAGATGTAGAAATGCCCTGTTAACCTTGTTGAAAGTAAATAAATAACGTAAGGGTTTAATAGTGTTTTTTCTATCTGTTATTTCCATTTTATTAAAATTTATTTCACTGTGTGAAAAAGTGCTCATATGATTCGATAGTCTTCAGTATCGAACATTTTTATTCGATATCTGAGTAGTATCGAATATTTGTTTCGATACTAGTATCGAGTAATGGTATCGAATATTTTGTGGTATCGCCCATCACTGGACGTAGATGTTGTGTTTCTGCCCCTTTTCTGTCTTGATCCGTCGTAGTGGACACCAGTTGCACCGCGCAATGTTGGATCAGGGCTGAGCATGTGCGCCTCGCTGTAATTTGAAAATTTGTATCGCGGCACATCACATCGCGGCACATGACATCGCGCCGCGCAGAGGCTGCGCGTGCGGTGCGCGGCCTGCCTCTGCTCAAGTGTATTCCCGGCGGAATACATGCGGTGGACACGCCAATCAGTTTGTTGACGTTTTTATCGATAAGACAGTCCTTACCGTGCCTCCACAGAGTTCCAAGAGGTGAGAGGGCAGCGAGGGGCGAGAAGGGACCGAAGAAGAGTACAAATGACCTTGGGCGACAGCCGAATATTCCCGAG
>CAWUBA010000145.1:0-21155 GCA_963920205.1 Stenodema calcarata | reverse complement strand
TGTGGCTGTTCAGCTTATGGCTGTTCAGGCTTATAGCTGTTTCTTGTAGCTGTTTCTGTTTCTTGTGGCATGTTCAGTGTTGGTATGGTCTCTTCTGGACTCTTCTTCTCAGCCTACTCCGCTTCATAACACTCAGGAACTCGAAAATATCAAGCACATTTCTTGCAGCTGTCCTCATTTGGAAAATGATAGAGTTCGTTTCTTTAGTTCGGCCAGGTTGAGTGAGGAATATGTGGAGAACTGCTTATTGTGCTGTCTAAATGAAGACATTGCCTTTAGACTGTATAGTTTCACGATGAGCTATTAATACCGCAGGATGTTTTTGGAAGAGTTGCTGGTGGATATAGTTGGTGGTTACTGCATTAGTAATCCAATTTGGAAGTTTAGGTTTGTTCTTGAAGTAACTATGTAGTTTAAGTGATAAATTCGAATCTTTTTTATATGTGGTAATGTAACCAAAAGTCTCTTGTCTCATCTCGCCTGAGAGATTTGAGTTATGCATCAGGTTATCCAATTGACTGATATCTCCAGTAAGTCCTTTATTCACTCTTCATTTCTGTGTTCAATGACGTGATTTAATAAAGGTAAATTGTGTTTTAATTGAGTTGACTGAATGTTGAAAATTCGAAATATCGGCTGGGGTCTGCACAGACCCCACAGAACCTTCCATGCCACCAGTCACCCACCGTACCCTTCGAAGGTTAATTTCACCTGTTTGTATACTCGTGCTTTTGTGGTAAAATACTCCCATCATTGCTCACTATGTACACAACCATGTCTGCGAACCCCTTTGTTGTAAAGGTCGGTGCTACCCATAACGACAAATAAACTATTGATTGATTGATTGATTGACCAGCGGTAGTGGGAGGCTCTAGAATTTGTGTTAATCACCTATTTCCATATAGAGGTCACAGACCGACACAAGAGCTCGATGCTGACACAATTGAATGAACAGTCTCCGGACATGAACGTCTTCAGAATCGTGATTCCGCTCTTCGTTTTGGCCTCCTCCAAGTTCCTCATAACATCTCTTCGAAGTTGGAGATGTCCAAAATTGCTTTGATCGGAGTGGCTCAATTTTGCAGGTTGTCGAGGGAGTTGTGTTCTGTGGCATAGGGCAGACCACAGAAAGATGTAGACTAAAACAACTCTTCCTCCTTGCTGCGCCCCTGACGCTTTATGATGCTCCACGTGCTTTTAGACAGAATTTAACGCTCTTTCGTTTCGTCAGGCAAAAAACTGGAAAAAAACGACAATTTTGGACGTTATAAGCCAGCATGACTAGGTGTGTTCTATTAGATGCGATTAAAAGGACCTCCAGCTTTCCAACATTTATGGTACCCTCAGGTCCCACTACTTGACGGCAGATTTAATGGGAAATTAATGACGATTACGCTATCGACGTTATCAATCACTAAATAGACGCTACAAACCCACTTCCACGAAGATTATGAGTATCGTATATCAACGTGACTGGATGAACTAACTACAGCTAATTCATTCACGATCGTCGAACGTGCTCGTACTATATAAACAGGGCGGTGGAAAAAAGATGAGGAAACCTCTCACGAAATAAAGTGACTTCAACGCGGTAATGGAGTCTGGCACGAAAAAGCCTGCGGTTATTCCCGAAGGTTAGACTCCGGAGTGCACCATCCCATTGGTCTTACGTAAGGCGAACAGACGTGGAGGATCCTTTCTGGTCGTACTGAAGCCGGTTTTTTCTCTCTCTTCTTCTTCTTCTTCTACTCGTGCCTTTTCCACTTCTTGCTCCTTCAGATCGTGACTCGAATGGTTTAGACTGCCGGGCCCATTAGTTCCAGCACATCATTCCTTCCTGAGGGGACGACTCCTTCCTCGCCCTCTTTACCTTTACCCAGAAACCCGCCTGGGAAGAAGAGAGGAAGGAAGATGCGGCGTTGCATCGAACTGAGTAATCCAACCGAATTGACGAGGATCGTTCTTCTTTCGAACGGTGAGCAGGGTCGACTGGTGTGTAAGTAAACGAAAAATGTAAACGGTCCACCGTCCAAGCGGTTATGCCGAGAGAAAACCGAGTTTGACCCAGAAACGAGGGGCTTCTCGGATGAGTGACCTCAAAACCGTTAGAACTGGGGCATCTTTTGAATGGACGGAAGAAAATCAGCTTCTGTTCTTGGCGCAGCTACAATAACTATATGGTTTGATTCGTGATCTAAACTCGTAAGCACCAACGAGGCATATCACAGTGACCACCAGCATCTACAGCGCCATCCAGCCATCAAAACGGAGGCTGTCCAAAGAACGATCGCAAATTGACATTTTGACATGATTTATTCTGATCTTTACGATCTATTTGCCAACCCCCAAGAGACAACTAAAATACGTTCTCCCGAAGAGTTATTCAAGAAAAACCGTAGTGATTTTCCAAACAAGATAACAGTAGATCCTAGACTCTAAGTTATCTGGATTCATTAAGCCAATATTTACCCACGAAATAACGTTAATTATAAGTAAACAACAATTACTGCAATTAGAGTAATAAGGTAATTTGGTGTAGTTATTGTGTGCAGATGGTCATCTCCGAAAAACGGTCTTTGGTGGAGTCTCAGTGATATTCTCTTCAGTTTTAGCAAATTTTCGAAAAAAGAAGCTATTTTTCTCGGTCCAAAATTTTTAAAACTCGAATTTCCGAAAAGTTTTTATTCCAAAATCCGTTTCAGACCACCCTGAATTCACTGCCAAAAGACACAAGAAATCAAAAGTATATATATTATTATTTTCAGGCTGAAACGGATTTTGCAATAAAAACTTTAAGATCTGGAATGACACAAATATAGTATATTATAGGTACTATTTTTGTACTATATTTGTGTCATTCCAGACAATAACTCTCGATAGAATTGAGATAAAAAGTTCAAATTTGCACAAACAAATCTGTCTTGGCCATCGAAATTATTATTACTACGGTTCAGCTGCCCTAAAATGAAGACATTCTACATAAAACCACTTCTCCAAAAATTCGCCCTTATAGCCATGCTGCGTGACTGTAATTTTTTAACTGAATCCCGCGCAGGCCACTAATACATAGGTAGGTATTTATATAGGTAAATTATGGATTGAATAATTATAATGATGTTATTTGGGTCCATTCCGTATTCAGGCAGTTCTGTACTCTCATAATAATGAATATGGGACCATATGAAATACCTATACTTAACTTAAATTGAATTTTGCTTAATTTTAGTTCGTTTTTAAAGGAAAACTCACCAATTTTGAGTTGTTCGTTGAACCAAATTGAATTTTACAATGGTATTAGTGAACCAAATTGTGTGGTTCATCAGGACAAGTAGGTATAAGAACGATTCGTGGTGGAGGTTTAATAAGAAAAGGTCAACTACAGCCCACACATGTTACAAGGTCAAACTGTACAAAAACTGAAACTTCCCTTCTCCCGATCCCTCGAACCGGTCTGCCCTCCGACAACGCGCCTACAGTCACCCTGGACAACGTCCGGTCGATTGTTATCGGTCATTTCCTAATTCGGTTCTTTTTTACGAAGTGGTGAAGTGAAAAAATAAATAAAAAATAAAAGGAGGAGAGAGCGCTCGTTTGCATTTCACTTATACGGCGAGAGGGCGGTTCATAATATCCATATTATGGGATGTTGTGAAATGGTGACTCGTTTCGAATATTAAGGAAACTGTCAAGAATCCAATGTATTGCTCTACAAACACTAAATACTGGGCAAAACGGCGTGGACGGCGGACGGCGGACGGCGTACGGCGTACGGGGGACGGCGTACGGCGTACGGGGGACGGCGTACGGCGTACGGCGGACGGACGGATTTTTTTTTATTCGATTTTCTGAATCTACGTATCTTGAAACGTAAACCAACAAATTTTGAGGGGGGGTTAAAAAAATTTTTTCTTTGGGCGATTCCAATGGTTCATTATCGAAGATAATAAACCAAAAATGTATAATAACATATTATGTTGGCCTCAGGGCTGTAACGGTACTGTGGGCATTTGAATTAAGGCGCTACTATGGGGACCATGAAGAAGGAATGGTAACTAGGAGTACCTACAACAGCTTCGATGTTAGGAGCATTCCTTCTTTATGAACTCAAGTACCTTGTGATTTACAGGGTTCTATTTTGAAGAAAGTTGTTTTCTACGAGCCTCTTTTTATTTAACTGCCTGACTTTCAAAAGCTTTCACTGCCGTCATAATACGAGCACAACACTGTGGTGAAGGAGAGGGGAATAAAATCCACCGCTCATAAAACGTGACCGATAAATCGAAACGGCGGATTTTGTTTGTCTTATAGAGAATATTCCTTCCTGTGTGGGTTTATGGCTGCCTACTTTCCCCGTAGGCCCGTTAGTCCGACGTGGTTCTTGTAATGGACTTGTCATTACAGGAAGGTTATGAGAATGATTCACTGCCGGGAGTCAACCGGAGGTGGTCAGCAGTAATGGTACTGTAATAAGTCTCACTTTTTTTTTTCGTCGTTTCGCGGCAACCCGAGACATACCTACTGAGTAAAGGACATTTCAAGGTCCGTATTCATATAATGATACGCAATCACAGAGAAGCAATGGTGGAATACTACTGGGAGTATCTGGAACCTGGAAACTACCACACTTACTTCTACTTAAATAGTCTACTGTGACGTCACACCTAATGCCTTCTACACCCTACCACGGCCTTCTCGATCAGAACTACACACATTTTAATCCACTAGCCGACGCCAAGCGGTACTCCATACCGCATCTGTGCAATGTCTGCAATAATTAATTGTGCATTAATTTTTATTGTTCTATAATACCTACTACTAAGTTTGACAATGAATGTGGCTAATAAATTTGAATTTCATGGCTATCTTAAAAATCTGACGTATATCAACATCTTCTATCCATCCCACTAATTGAAAATAGATTTAAGACCCAAAAATCGCGAGAAATGGTAGAAAATGAATGTGAGGTACAGAGTGCCGCTAGCGTCCTTTAACGTGACACTCGTCACAGTACCCACCAGTGGGTTAAACGAACAACATATTAGCCATAAATATTTTTCTCGTTGTATGGCCAGGTATTATTGAAAGGAGACTTACTGGTAAGGAGATGATCCAATCGAGACTTACCTGCAACAAAAATGACAAGTGTTAGAAGTGTTAGAAATTGTTTATTATTTAATAATAATGTAAATAATGATCTGGGTCTCGAAGTCATCTAGATTCAATTGAGAGATAAAATCTCTACGGTACATCCAGCTTTTTGTCGCTTTGAGAGGTTGGAATTCAACAGTACGGATGAGAATAACTCGATTGCCTTCTTTGTGGAGGGTATGAAAATAACGAGGACGGACTCCCGGAATAACGGGAATGAAATATAAAAAAAACCCGAGGGAGTGCCTTCAGTATGAATATGAGACTGCCCTAATCGTTCCCACATTATAATCTTTCCCTGGCAACCCAATGCCGAAGCCCTGCGCGCGAGTCACGGAGAAGTAATTGGTCGGTTTTCTTGGGTTTCTTCTCTGTGCGGACGGCTCGTGGGACGAGAAGACGGAACACCACCGTTTGTCCTTCATTTTACGTCGTTCGTTACGTTGAATTCGTTCGCGTCCGAGTCAAGAGGTCAATTTTCACATCAACTTCTGGAATTATCCGCAAATAACCACCTGAAGAACCACTTGAATGGCGCCTAAACAGCCTCGAAGTGGCGGCCTTGGAACGAATATCGATAATTTAATTTAATTTTAGCTCTATTCTAGGAATTTTATCGGATTGATTTATATTTTCTTCCTTTACGAGAGAAGTAGCCTGCAGCTATCACTGACCTCTAACTCCCAATTAGAGTCGGGCGGTATTTCAAACAGCCTAAAAAGCGGGTAATCGATTTGTGTACCCGACCAAAACGATATGTTCGGAGAGTCGCCGAAAACAACCTGTTTACCAACATAATAGCGGCAATTAGCGTTCGAGACCCGAGATCACGACCGTCTGTGCACAACAAGCGGACCTGAAGAGAAGGTTATTTTCGGAGCCAAAACGGTTCGACGACTCCATTTGACGTGTTTGAGAGAAAATCTTCTTTATACTGCTATCTAGAAACGCGGATCGCGCACAATACGAGAGATATATTGACGCGGTATCGTACCTTGGGGAAATGTATGAGTAGCGGAACCAGCAGGGCGCAGGCGCAGGTGCACTCTGGCAAGGCTTTCGCTCTGAACATCTGAATTTTGAAAAAAATATTAACATCCTAAAAATAATAAAACTAATAGAAATCTCAATCTAAACCACTACTTTTGGATAGCATTAAATAAAATCTTTACGTTATTTATAGTTTTTTTAAATACTACCAACGTAAAAATTTTGAAAAACAAGTACACTGGAGAGCAACCTTTAGCGACTGTTTGCGAGCTGCAGTCACGAACTATGAACCCGACTTCAAGCAAATAGTGACCAACGTAATCCAGTGCCAAATGGCACACTGACCGAATTTTCGTTCAATTTTAGAAGTTGAGAAGTTTTTTAGAAGTTTTAAAAATAATTTTTGTCAAATTACTTTCGAAGAAATAAACTGCCATTTTCTATATTGGTAACGGTCAGTTGGCCAGTCACTGAATATGTCAGTCAGCTAAAGGAGTTGAATTCCGTTTCCTCACATTTTCTTACTGATTTCTTTGAATCGTTCATTGGTTCTTTATGTTTGAAACAACTGACTATTACAATATTGAAATTATTCGAAGTAGTACTAGTACTGGATTCCCCTGCTGCCAAGTTCCCTAGTACCACTTTGTTGATGATAATTCTTTTGAACATTTTCTGGTAGTTTCATCTTCTCAATGGTTTCTTCAGCCTGGAAGGATTTATAGGCCGCATATGTTTCACAATTCACACTCCATTGCAAAATTCCTGACTGATTCACCCATCAGTCATGTAAGTATCCGAGAGCCACAAATCTAATGGTGATTCATTTTACAAGACGTTTACGGTTAGAGGCGACGAAGAAGAAATTCCTCTGACCTATCAAAGACGTGCGAAACGTTTTTCCACGTAAGGGGGATTTTACGACAAGAAGAAATACATTTATTGGCATATAAAAAGTGAAATAAAATTGTGCACTGTCCATAATAATTATAATTATGCCTGCTGGGTGGAGAGTTCGAAGGGAGGAGTCTCCAAACACCAAATAAACGACAGGGTTGATATCATCAATGTAACAAAATTTGATAGTCTGCACAAAAGAACTTGTTATACACCTCTGTGTATCCCTGTGTATAGACCTGTGTAAAGCATGCTGGGGATACAAAATACTAAAAACACCTGATTTGAAAGCCATCAGACAAGGAGAAATCAAAAATTCTTAAAAATCCTGTCTTATCTTCAAAACATGGAGGTGTTTGGCGAAGGAAGACATTGAGGTACCACACTGGTTCACCTTGTACTCGTATTGTTTTAATTGGAGCACAGTACAGGAGTTTTATGTGTTCCAAAATTCTTACAGACGTTCTTTCGGTAGAACCCACAAGATTGATTGCTCCTGTATCTCAAGTAATGGCATTTCTGCTGTTGTGGTTTTGCCGACAGATTCATCAACGAATTTCAACGTTTTCAAGATTACAAGGCCACCAAGTAATTCCAGGGTAACAGACGGCCCTCACGCGGAACCAGCTTCATCTCCGTCCTTGAACAAGGATCACCAATTTGGAGAGGGAACCCGCATATCCCGCAATATACGACTTGAAATGCCCGCTTCGTGGGGATTTGAGAGTAACACAAATCGACGAGATGGCACGAGATAAGTTTGACGACCCGCAGCCGGCCGGTGGCACCTGTCCAAGCACCTGTTACTTGACCGGACGCGATGGTACGCCCGGCCGCCTCTTGATAAACTGCTGCTGTCCATCACCGGCTGTACACGCAATACGTACATTTCGTTGGTAAGTAGCTCGATGGTAGTCTATTGAGTTGATGAAAAAATTCCAACCTTTACAATTCATGTGCAACAACCACTCCCATCGTACCAGAGCTACCAGAGCCAGTTCATTACACACTTTGAACCAAGAAATTCGCTAATTCGTCAATTTTAATCCTACAATTTTTGTGATCGTACCAGTGGACGCTTCAATATATTCGGTAGTTGCACTGCAGTGCAAACTGTGGCAATGGGCGCAGTATTTACACGCTTGTTCCTACAGCACTAGTCTCGGTCTTATCTTCTTAAGTCTCAAAATCAGCCGTTAAACTTGTTGAGTCTCGCGTTCCACATCGTTTGGAGCCTCATCTATCGGTCTTACGGCCTGCAGCACAATAACCCGGTGTTTTTCTTGTGTCTTGGAAAGTTGACACGTTGCCAGGGAGAGTCGCCGTTTTACTATTCATCCCGTCGCTTCTTTTTGCTCCTCCGGCTCGAGGGAAGCGGTGTAAAACCCCCTCGACCGTTCGATGCTCACCTTTTGGCAGAGGATCCGGGAAACGTGCAGGATTATCGATGACGAGCGCTACTCGACTGCAAATCGGTTCGGTGGAGGCGTAGAAAGAGCAGAAATGTCCATATACTGACTGTCGTTGAGTAGATATCGTTTGAACACCGTTTTTTTATGCGACCGAATGTGTCACAAAACGAGTTATTTGGAGGTTTTTCGATGCAAAGTTACATTACCAGCATTACAGTACCTATTTTAGGTGTAGGAACGTGTGTTATATTCGGAATCAGCGCAAAATTCCCTACAAGAAGAGCTCATCAAATGATTTTTGGCTAGAATCGTACTCCGCTCCGCTGCGCTCCGATCCGTCCACACTGAGAGCATCATGGGGATTCAGGGGAAAACGTCTGCTGTATCAGTTTAGAAATCGTGTAATGTGCTGTAACTACCTGGTAAATCACTCCAGAGTCTACAAACCGACAGAGAACGTGTTCACGGGTCACTAACAGTCACGAATTCGTTTCAAATCAATTGGGACTTGAAGATTGACACCATACAAAATACCGATTCATGTGATCGTGGTACTTCAAGCTAAGACTCAGCCTTAATTATCGTAAAACAAACCATCGCTTTTGCAAGTAGACCCAGTTGTGTTCCACCAATTGGTAGCAGAGGTGTCACAAGAGTGAAAACTGTATGCATTGTGATCCCAACTACGTACACCAAGTATCTGGGGGTGATTATTGATCAGTGCGTGGGATCAGCGCATAGCAGCACTAAACGCAAAGTTGCGTCGAACGATGCCTTTCCTCTTTGAAATTCGTGGTTTCGTGTCATTGAAAGTAATGAACTTATTGTATTTTGCTCAAGTCCGATCATTGATAGTATATGGTATTGTTGAGTGCAGAGATAGGCTAAAATGCATACGTACCTCAGTATGACTAAAATTCATAATCTGGAAAATATGAATATGGGTACGAATACGAATATGAATATGAACAGAGATAAAGCCATAAACACATCTTTGTGTGAATTTTCCCAGAAAATTCATTTATTTTTGTGTATTTTCCTACATTTCACATTTTCTTTGTGAATTTTAGAAATAATTTTGCGATTTGTGGATGAATTTTGCCAAAATGTGAATTGCATTGGAATTTATATTTTATATTTAAGGAAACAGGGGATGTGAGATTGATCTGTGGTTGTTACCTCTGCCATAATAAGAGTGTGTGATGTGTTGACCGTCAGTAAGAATAACGATGAAATCGGTCAAATGAGAGATGTTTTATGTTACGAAGAATTTATTTATTCATCATCAGGGCCTGACTCGCAGAAGAATAATGATGATTGAATAATGATGATAATGAATATTGAAGAATAATGATGAGGGATGAACAACACAGAGTCCAACAGCAGTACAGCACAGTCAGTTCCTGATGATGAAGAAATAAATTTGACCGACCCTCGACCTCCCTCATCATTATTGTAGTGTTTAGTATTATTTATATCTGTTCATTGTACATTCATAACTTTTCCAAAAAACGCCTTCTAGAAATAATGAAACCAAATAAATAAAATCCCCTCTCGAGAAACACCAAAAATGTCTTGTAAAAACCTAAGGAATACCTACTGTTATTTATTTATTTTATTTTTATTTTTTTCGTCTCTCTGGATCAATTTACAATATTATTTTTTAATTCCGTCAGCCTGTGGCATCAACGGTATCTTAGCAGTTGCCCAATCCATTATACACGCACTGGCGCGACGGTTCGGCGTGTTCAGTCCAGCAGAGTGGAAAAAAAAACAGCCTGTTGTGACGCAATTCATACTCCGACATGTCGAGATGAGTGTGATCATGTTAATTTCGGTTGTTCTCCCACGAATCGGGCAATTAGCCCGTTCCGCCGGCCGCGAACAAGACGAAACCGGTCGGCGTGAGACGGGACCAGAAAGAAGTCCTAGGTTTCTGCGTTATTTATTTTTATTTTTTTAATATTTTTTTTTCTACACTCTAATCTCTTACATGTGGATGTCGGGAATTTCTAGCTTGTTAGCCTTTGCCTTTTAAAGGAGAACCGGAGTGTCTAGTGACCGGATTGTCCGAGGAAACCCGTTTTGGTCGGACTGGAAATCCAACGAACGCGTGGAATTAGAATGCGGACGCGGTGTGGAACGGCGTTGAGAACATGCGCAAGTAGCAGTTCGTTCAGGTACGACAGACGTCCTGCTTGTTTAAAGAGAGAATGGAAATAAAAATAAATAATCTGAATGATAATCTCCTTGTTCACGACGGTATTTCAGTGCAGGGCTACAGAGTAGGTGTACGTTAATTGCACAGACGAGCTGACCGCAGAATCGATGTCAGTCCGAGTGCAGGTACGTGGATGTTTCTGGGTTAACTGCGCTTGAAGAAACCGCAGATGTGCTATGCAGTTCTGTTACCGTGAGCGGAAATCGTAATCTGCATCTTCCATCAACGGTGCAATTGTTAAGCCGGGAATACACTTGAGCAGAGGCAGGCCGCGCACCGCACGCGCAGCCTATGCGCGGCGCGATGCTCAAGTGTGTACGGGTCCCCAACACCGCGGCAAACAGGCTCGTGCGGTGCGCGGCCTGAGCCATCGACTGTCGGTCCATCAAAGTGAGCACGGACCGCGGCAGGCTCGTGCGGTGCGCAGTGTGGACGGAATTCAGTCGATTCAGAGCTGCGAACAGAGCCGCGGCACACGTAAGTGATAATGTGTGATAACGTGTGATAACCTACCTACCCACTTTGAAATTACCTACTAGGTACTCGTTTGGTTATAACCGTTTTGTTAATTATAGGCTCGTTTTGTATAATTGTAAAAGTACGAAGATAATATGGACCGTGTTTTGTAAAAACCAGCCAAGTCGACTTGGCTGGTTGTTGCAAAACACGGTCCATATTTGAGGTAAGTAGTGTACAGCACCTATTTAATTAAACATTTCCTTCCACGCTTTTGCTCCACGCAGCAAGGATCGAATTTTTGAAGAAAAACAAAAGTGAAGTAGGCTAATACGCTATTTTTTTATTATGGACCTCAGTATTTGTGATTTTGGACCTCTGGGTTGGAATCAAAACGGGCCGCGACTACTTGCAACCAATTCAACATCCTACAAACGTGATGAACGGCTCACAAATAATTTTGAATTACATTAAAAACACGTAACAACATTAAATGTTGTTACGTGTTTTTAATGTAATTCAAAATTATTTGTAATTAATGTAATTCAAAATTTTTCTACAAAAATTCGCTGAATCATTAAAAAATATAGTACGCCTGCATGGCTTTTTGGTTTATTTAATGCTACGGAGGCTCACAAGTCCTACTACGGAGGAATCGAGTTTTTACCAGCTCTTATCAAACAATAGGATCTATGATCCTGCTTATTACAAGCTTAATTCGGGTAGTAGAGATTATGATCACGGAGAGGAAAAAGTGCTCATATGATTCGATAGTCTTCAGTATCGAACATTTTTATTCGATATCTGAGTAGTATCGAATATTTGTTTAGATACTAGTATCGAGTAATGGTATCGAATATTTTGTGGTATCGCCCATCACTGGACGTAGATGTTGTGTTTCTGCCACTTTTCTGTCTTGATCCGTCGTAGTGGACACCAGTTGCACCGCGCAATGTTGGATCAGGGCTGAGCATGTGCGCCTCGCTGTAATTTGAAAATTTGTATCGCGGCACATCACATCGCGGCACATGGCATCGCGCCGCGCATAGGCTGCGCGTGCGGTGCGCGGCCTGCCTCTGCTCAAGTGTATTCCCGGCTTTACGCTTCTTTCAATGCTGTTGGCGGGAGCTTTTTGCCAGATGAACAAGCCTGAATTGAAGCATTACTTCATTACAGTTGTACCACCGCTGATTACTCGTGACCACCAGTAATACTTATGTTAGCTTGTTCATCTGGCAAAAAGCTCCCGCCAACAGCATTGAAAGAAGCGTAAAGCTCCCTGCTGGTGTAACAGAGGAAACATATTAGGTGAAACCGAGGGTGACTAAGGGTGAGAGGGGGTTGTGGGAAGGTGACAGGGAACAGGAAAACATTGACGGTGGAGGTTAGGGGTAGGAGGATCAGGTTTCTATATGCACACTCAACAGCGAGGTGCGAAGCACTGAGCATCCTATATATGTGGCTGGCGGGCAAAATGGATATCATTCCTTTTTGCGGCTGAGGTTTTTTGGCGGGCCAGTTTTTACAACGGAGTTGTTTTTGGGGGGATATCACATCTTTTTGCATGGCTAGTTTTCGAGTGGTACTTATACAATACGGTTCAACAACTTATACAATACAAAAGTACCTACGAGGTAACTAGTAAATGTTTTTCTAAATGAAGTTTTATCCTAGTCAAAATTTAGTAAAACTCGGCGCCTCGCCAGGGGGGCAAGCCCCCCTGGACCCCCCGGATCTTTTCTCTTCTATACTTTGTATAGAACGAGGTATTTGCTATGCAAAACATGAATAATGTTTTTGCGTCCCGTTTCCCCTTTTCCTTATCTCTTTTCTTTGTCTGTATGGAAAATATTAAGAAATGTGCAGAAAATTTATTAGTTTTTTTATTTACTCAGGGCTGTATCTCAGCTTCTTCGATATTTACAGTGATTTTGGCAGTATATAATTTATGCATAAATTAAAGGCTTTCCAACGAATGGAGAACGATTTTTGTCCGTTGAAAACTAAAGAAGTTTCATTTCCCTAGAAACGGCTCGGTTGTACGTGAAAATCATTAAAAATCTTCGTGACATAATTTCGTGACTTAAACTTCGTTACGCTTTTCAACTCTGGTAGGCCACCGCAAAAACATTATTCATGTTAAAATTAGTACGCCTACTAATTTGCCTTTTTGTTTCTTGTTTTTGTGACAAGAATAATTATTTTTTGGAAATTATTGTTTGTTATCTGAAATGTGTTTGAAAAATAAGTAGTTTTAAAATTTTTGCGAATTGGTTAAATATTAGTTTTAAAATTTTCGATTAATTAAAACAATCAACAATTTAAAAACAATTATTAAAATTTAATACAATTATTCTTATTATTAAATTTAAAAAAATAGAAAGAATTAGAAATTTGAATAAATTTGAATTAGAAATTTTTTGAAAATTGGTTGCATTTTTTCTTGGGGATTGTGCAAATTTTTGTTGTTGAGAATCATTACAATAATTGTAATTATTGGTGTCGAAGAGAAAGAGGAAAGAGAAAGTTTGCAACTGGTAAAACGCACGTTTTTATACCAAAAATCGCGAATAACTCGAGAACCGTTGGGAAAAGTGCCAAAGTGCGCTACCCTCATTCGAAAGCCCATAAAATTTCCTATCGATCCTTAAACAGGCGCCACTCTACGACAATTTTTCTGACCACCGTTCAACTTTGATGTTTTCGGAAATTAGCCAAATCAGTAGATGTGGAATTTATTCACGTATTTTTGGCTGTGGATTAGTCAAATCGATTGAGATTTAGTTCAAAATTATTGAGCATATTTTAGACAACCTAGCGGACATTTTAAGACCAACCGCACCAATTTTCATCAATATTTGCGGCAGTTGTTGTTGAAAATAGAAAAATCACCATAACTCCTTTATTTTTCCTCTTAGGAAGCATTTTTTGATCTCAAATTAAACAGTTTGAAAAGCTGAACACAACTAAAAACGAAAATCTGAAAAAGCTTCAATTATGACCAGGAGTTATGACCATTTGAAATTCCTAAAAAACACTATTTCCCCCCTAATTGGGGGGGAAATGGGGGGAGGGAGAAAAAATGGTCAAAAGGCACTCCCTTGGAGCATAACAAACGTGTGTGCAAAATTTCAGCTCGATCCGATTTGTCTGCTGGGCTGTAGCCCCGTCAATGAACAACGAGAAGAAGAAGAAGAAGAACACGAAAAACGTGAAAAATAGTGGTTTTAAAATTGTTATACCCCCGACACCTGATGTTCCCAAGAGCTGAAATTTGTTTTACGTCCTCACGTGCCCCTGGAGAGTTGGTGTACAAAAAATCAACTCTCGAGACACTCAGGGGACCGAGCTATGGTAGGGTGAAAACCCCAACTAGTTCCGTCGCGTAATCAGTGTCTCAGTCGCTTCGGTTTTCAGGGCTTCGGGTTTCTTGGCGGGCGGGACGCTCCCGCGTCCCTAGATTTGCAAATAGAGTTAGTCTTTTTGCAAATCAAATTAATCTTTTAACAAATTTAATTAAACTTCTTACCAATAAATTTAATCTTTTTACACATAAGGTTAATCTTTTTGCAAATACAATTAAACATTTTACAAATGAATTTAAACCTTCCCACTGCAGCCAGTTCCACAATGACTTCCTCGGTGAAGTGTGTCTTTTGAAAGGGTAGCGCGAAATGGAGGAGGCGAATCACTTTTTGATCAGTCCTAGTGATCTGTTGCAGATAGTGAAATACTACAGTAATGAAATTTAAAGAAATTAAGTTACTATCAATTCAACTTCGGCCGCAAGAGGACAACGTCTTCATTAGAAGAGCTTGTTCACCTCATGATTAGAAAGGACATTGTTTTTGAAGACAAAGTTTTTCTTCGCCCTTTTTTCTGTTTATATTCTTTGTTAAAAAAACAAGATACCTTACGTACTGCAGCTGAAAGTTTAAATTCATTTGTAAAATTTTAAACTTTATTTGTAAAATGTTTAATTTTATTTTCAAAAAGATTAACTTTATTTGTATAAAGATTAAATTTATTTGTAAAAAGTTTAATTAAATTTCTCAAAAGATTAATTTGATTTGCAAAAAGATTAACTCTATTTGCAAATACTATATATGAAGTCTATATCCATATTATGGAGTCTAATACTAAACTCAATCAGTTTTAAGATTAAAAAAAGAAATTAGCCAAAAGAGATCGACAACTGTGTTTTTGCTGAGGCGTGAGTACAGTCCACCCCAAAAGTCAACCCCCCCCCCCTCCCAGAGCGGTCCGCAATCCGGACTTTAAGCTCCATGTGAATATAAGGGTGGCCCACCCCAGTTATTTTCAAAAGCTATCAAATCTATCTATTTAGAAAAGCTTATCAATAATTAAATTAAAAAAAATAAATAACACTTCACTCAATAAAAGTAATGAAGCGGTAGAATTTTAAGATATTATAATTAGACATGTAATTAGCTAAACGCCAGCAGCAAATTGTAACCTCGAGAAACACTTATGAACTAAATTATATCATTATGATTCAATATCGTTTTATGGTATCTTTGAGGATTGTTTATTTAGGACAGATTTAATAATTATGTTATCGTATACAGAACTCATCCTCTAACACGGGCTTTAGCCCATATTGAGGATTAATTTCCATGTAAATTAATTAATTAAATTATCCTACACAGATTTGTCCTGTTGTAAAACAGAAGAAGTAAAATGTACCTATTGTAAATAAAATATTGGAAATAAAAATATTAAAAAAAAAAAAAAATAGAAACTATAATATAGTAAGTACAGATATTATCTGAAAATCCAAAACATCCGTGTTTAATGATTCTTGCCAAGGATTCACAAAATTATGTTTGCGCACTTCTGCGTACGTGCGCAGTGTGCGCAATCTACACTCACTTCCTTATTTCAAATGAGAACCCCCATTTGTTATCACAGATTCGGATTCTACGTCAAATTTCATGAACGTTTTTACATTGACAACCTTTTTTTTCTTGGGCGCACCCGGGAGCGTCGAGAAGCGTTTGTAAGTATGTACGTTGAAGTTCGTCCAGAACCACGTTTGTTCGTAATTTCGATAAGACGGAAAACCCAAAGTGTGGCACATGAAATTTAATTATTTTTCGACACTGAATCACGTGGTGATATCAGTTTTTTCAATGGACTTGATTGAACCGGGATTACAGCCTGAAACATGGTCGTTTTTAAGAACAATCACCTTATCGTGGCTCTTGATAATTTTAGTTTTAGTTAGGTGAGTTTTTAGGCAGGTGCAAAGGTATTTAAATCATCTTGTTAAGGCCATGTGATTCATTTTCCCTCGCCCTTTTGCAACCCAGGCTTGGGACCGGCTAATTTAAAAATAAATCCTACTCCTCGATCATTTTTCTTCTAAAATAAAACAAACAAAACCTTCTCTGCCATCAAAAACTTTGGAGTGATGAAAGAAATAAACAATGAAATAATAACAGATCAATTTTTCAGCTGATTTTTCTTAAAAACTACCATGTTTCAGGCTGTAATCCCGGTTCAATCAAGTCCAATAGAAAAAAACTGGTACCACCACGTGCTTCAGTGTCGAAAAATAATGAACTTTCATGTGCCACACTTGGGGTTCCGTCTTATCGAAATTACGAACAAACGCGGTTAGTCCAACGGTTAGTAGAAGTTGGGCGCTTCTGGACGCTCCCAGGTGCGCCCAAAAAATAGAAGGTTGTCAAAGTAAAAAGTGCATGAAATTTTACGTAATAAAAAAAATCTGTAATAAAAAATAGGGGTTCTCATTTGAAATAAGGAAGTTAGTGTACATTGCGCACACTGGGCACGTACGCAGTGTATGTACATGGGCATACTATCAAAATAAACCTAAGAATAATTATTATTCTTAGGTTATTATATGTTATATAGCTAAATTCATTCAAGTTCAACGTCTCGAAAAAGTAGGTACTCATTTGAATACTCAGGATCTCTGGATATCTTCTTTCGATACTCGAGTAGTATCGAATGCCCTTTCGATCCCAGTACCGATACTTGTCTCGTATCGTACGTCACAGCGAACGACGCAAAATGGATAAATTGCAACGGAATGACGTGGATACTATATCAATCTTAAGACATTTCCCGCTAGAGCTCTCAGAATCTCCCACACAAACGTTTTGAGCGGGAGACGAGTGTATCAACTGCCGTGCTGTTTATTAGTCGCTTCAGTTGATTGGGATTCCTCGTCTGGACTGGTTGTCAGAGAGAGTTGTCACTTGTGAATTCCAATTTTGTTTCGATTGTTTATTATTGTGTTTCGAGTGTTGTTAACCATGTCTTCCTTAACCAATTTGTTGGTGGTATGTCTGACGGTGCTCTTCATCAACTCAGCATACGGTAAGTCACTATTTCATATCAATAAACTTTACAATCACACGAACTCATTTGTAGGTACTACCTACTGCTTTCGTGCTGTCAAAAGTACCTTCTTACGTTTGTGCTTGTTGTGTTGATGTTGACGGCTGCGTGATCAAAACCGTTTTACGTTAGACCTGGCGGTTTCATCACTCTAAACTCACTTTTCCATTTGGTTCCTCGTTTTGAATCAAGTAACATCCTCAACTCAGGGGCGTATGCTCTTAATCTTTAACCCTTTCAAAAACAGGGTTAGCCCCTGTCAAAAAACCTACTTATTGCCGATTAAGAGGAATTTCACCAACATCGCTCAGACAGTAACGAGTAGACACATTTTATTGGCAGTAGTAGGTGCTTACATGCCACGTTATAGTTTTTCACAATTTTTCTGGTGTGTATATTTTATCGTGTCGGATTTCGACGATTGGAAAACAATTGGGATGGGGGGCTAAAACATCTTCCAAAAAAATCCACAGTCATGCAGCATGGCTGTAAGAGCGATTTTTTGAAGAAATAATTGGTTTTATGTAAAATGTCTCTACTATTTTACTGGTTTTATAACAAATTTTGTCTCATTTTTTGCCGAGTAACACCTCAGTTTATTGAATTTTCAACGCTGATCACGATGGTGAAGTCAGAATTGCGGTATTTCATTCCGTTATCAGATTAGAGCAGATGAACCAGGAAGAACATCTGAAGTAACAACCACTTTTCTTCATCTTCAATGGGCTCCAGTTTGAGAGCGGAATAAAATATCGCGATTCTGATGTCACCATCGTGTTCGGCGTAAAAATACCTTTAAAATGAGGTGTCACTTGTTAGGCTGTTTCATTTTGGGAATTTGTGGGTAATCCCCCACCCCCCTCTAAAACTCCCAAAATCTCCTTCAGCCTATTTTTCAAGGCTGAATACGGTGGTGAAGTCAGAATTGCGGTATCTCATTCCGTTATCAGATTAGAGAAGATGAAACATGAAGAACATCTTGAGTATTAACCACATTTCTTCATCTTCAAAGTACTCCAGTTTGAGAACGGAATAAGATATCGCAATTCTGACTTCATCATCGTGTTCAGCGTAAAAAACCTTCAAAATGAGTGGTCACTTGTTAGACTGTTTCAGGTTGGAACTTATAGGTAATCCCCCCCCCCCCCACATTGAATTCCCTTAAACGCCCCCTTAGAGTGATTCTGCCCATCTACGAACTTGCCGTTCGGTTGCCAAAACAGATTTTCTTCTTCGGCAATACGAATTTTCAAAAATTTTGGACCGAGAACAATAGCTTCCTGTTCTTCAAAAATCTAGAACGCAACATTATGAGTTAGATCACGTGGTATATACGACGACTGGTAGAAATCTGGACTGCCCTGAAAATGCCCTGCACATGGCTAGGCTTGGCGTGGTTTTCATAATTTACGCTGTAAATTTTCGCACAACGGTTTATTATTATCTGTATACAATATCCTTTTGGGTCCCGTAATTGTACGAAATAATTGGAATAATTCTTTGAAATGTGAATTCTCCAAGAAGGTGACCGGATAGTCGCCTATGGCTGAAACGGGGAGTCGGTAACTATCTCAAGAATGGTCTCTTCAATTTTCTAATTTTTTTAGGGTGATCAAATAATGATTTATTTATGTAATAAGTGTCTTTTTACTTGTACCTTCCATAGACACGACAAGTATCTCAGAACAAGAAACTCGATATTGTTTGAGTTTTTGGTTTTTAGCCCTCATTCTGAACGAACGATTGGTCGTATAAACCTCCGAGTGGTCTTGGAACATTGTCTGAATTGAAATCTATTTAAATCTACACTTTGCCATTTCAAATTTCTGAGAACGTTTTCACAACTTCTCGTCTGATATCGACGTAGGGTTATGACAAGTTTCAAGGATCATCCTCGTGCTGGTCAGAGCCCGTAACCCAATTTTAATTGAACGTTTTGAGATATGGCGTGATCGGAAGGGTGATAGAAATGTATTGTAATCTTACAGTAATTGTATGAGTATTGTGGTTTGCCCAGAAGATGAGTCGTACTCATCATCTGTACGTTTCAAACAGATGCACGTACTTACGTGAACCGTGATGAAGGTTGCGGCCACCCAACATCCTGAATAACTGAACTGTTTGAGGATGTGAGTCATCGTAGTAGCCACCATGTCAACTGAATAAGGACAAAGAAAATTGTCAGATTCGCTTCACTGTGTGCTCCTGATGTTTAGATGCTACTACTTTTTTCTGAACTGTCATATCCAATATTTTGTTTCAAGAGATCACAAACTGGGACAAAAGTTCGTAGCCGTTTGTCGTAAAATGTTGAAATTCGGGATCTGGGCTCAGATGAGGCCGTTGACATTTTCAAAACGCCATATCTTGTGAAATTGAAATAGAACGATAGTTGTACGAATTAGAATAGCTTTTGATTCAGAATATATTACTGAAATATTTGGAGCGTTCTTCGACCAGCCGTTCGTTCGCAATTAATAGTCAGCGGTGGAACCGAAAACAAATCGTAAATATGAGCGTGAATCAACTGGTGGAACTTCAGGTGGCCAGGTTTCCTACTCTGGAAGAGCTCACGTGTTTTGGTAAAGCAGTTATTGATGATTGATTGATTAGGCCTCCAAAACTGGAGAAAATCCGCAAGACGAAATATACCATGTATTGTACACATGTTTAGGTGTACCTGATCATTTTTTTTTCACATTATTTTGGTGCATCACCAAGAGTAAGCAGTAATTAAGAGGATTTTTGGGAAAATCATGTGATTATTCGACTTTGATAGACCGCCAAAAGCGCAGGTCTTCTCCGGTCGTCCTGGGACTTGAATAATCCGACTACGCACTCATTTAAGTGTCTTGTATAATGATTTGATCGCCGTCCTCCGACGTCGGTGATCACAATGAACGAAAACGTTGAGGAACGCAAGTGATGGCACACCGTGGATGGAAACAGAAGTTTTTGTGCAAAAACCTCTTAGATGATCCAAGTGATTGAACTTGGTATGGATTCTGATGTCTTTTGGGGTGCTGAGTCGATTGAAACCATTCCCGAGTCGCTAACTATAACTACTAATCGGATACCAACGTTTCGCACTTATGTTCTCCTTGATAAACTAATGAACTGTACTATGACAGCATCTTTTTGAAATGCTGCATACTCACGTAACTTTTCCTCCGGTGTAGGACCGCATATTTACCCAAGAACGATAATAGAAAAGATAATAACTTTAGTTCTTGGGTTCACTTCAGTTAGGCATCAGTTTAAACTTGTGTGGAACCCACCTACCGCTCATATACGACGAGCATGGAGTTCTACAAAATTTGACTAAAGAACGAAAATAGGATCAGATTATTCATTTCAGTTATGTACCTACTTAGTTTATTTTTGACAATTATTTGATGAAATATTTCTTGGAAATAGGGAATAAATTGAATAATTGCTTACGCGTTATCAAAAATGAAGAAGGTTCTCATTCGTCCTTCATCGCCACACCTCTCTTTTTTCACTAGTTATCATATTTGGAGTAGACACAGTAGAGTTTTAGGAGTAGATTTTTACGTCTTCGGCGAGAGTTGGGTACTTTCCTGGGTCGTGGAAACATGCATATGTTTGTATGGTACCGAAACCTGATAAGCCAGTGCATT
>CAWUBA010000143.1:0-66118 GCA_963920205.1 Stenodema calcarata | reverse complement strand
CGTCCATTTCTGACCTATATTTAAAATTTCAAGTATCTAGCTCATCATCAAAATTTAATTTGTTTAAACAAATAGGTATTATTTAAACAATTTTACAGACAAGAAAACGAGTGAATATTGCATTGTGATCCAGTTCTGAACTATTTTAAAAATTTCAAGTCAACAGCTCATCATCAAAATTAAATTTGTATTATTACAAAAAGGTATTATTTAAACAATTTTACAGATGAGAAACCGAGTGAATATTGCAATGTGGTCTATCCCCGACTCACGGTTAAAATTTCTAGACTGTAGTTTACCGGGAAGATGAAAAACGTAGTTTTATTCTGGGCGTCTGGAGGTTGGGTCACATAACGGCCGTTTTCGACGCGAAAGTTTAGTGTTTTTTCCTAAACCTTTGCGCGCTCACTGTGAACGAACGGCTGGTCGCACAAAAATCCAATTGGTCTTAAAAGATTCGTAATTTTTCAGGTCATTCAGAAGTGAACTAAAAATTACACGGTTCAGTTGAATATTTTGAGATATGACATCGTCGAAATTTTAAATTTCGTTTTGAACCCCTTCCCTCGACCTAGGGTTATGAAAGGTTTCGAGGATCATTGTGGGGCTGGTCCTAACCCAGAAACCAAATTTCGTAATTTTAGCTCAACGCTAACTGGGCAAAGTGCCACGGACGGCGGACGGCGGACGGGGGACGGCGGACGGGGGACGGCGTACGGCGTACGGCGTACGGCGGACGGACGGATTTTTTTTTTATTCGATTTTCTGAATCTACGTATCTTGAAACGTAAACCAACAAATTTTGAGGGGGGGTTAAAAAATTTTTTTCTTTGGGCGATTCCAATGGTTCATTATCGAAGATAATAAACCAAAACATACCGTTCCATATGAATTTTTCGAGATATGAAATTTTCAAAATTTCAAAATTCGTTTTGAACCCCTTCCCCTTGACCTAGGGTTATGAAAAGTTTCGAGGACCATTGTGGGGTTGGTCGAAACCCATAAAAACAATTTCGTAATTTTAACTCAACGCTAACTGGGCAAAGTGGCGCGGACGGCGTACGGCGGACGGACGGATTTTTTGGTTTATTATCTTCGATAATGAACCATTGGAATCGCCCAAAGAAAAAAAAATTTTAACCCCCCTCAAAATTTGCTGGTTTACGTTTCAAGATACGTAGATTCAGAAAATCGAATAAAAAAAAATCCGTCCGTCCGCCGTACGCCGTCCGCCGTCCGCGCCACTTTGCCCAGTTAACGTTGAGCTAAAATTACGAAATTTGGTTTCTGGGTTTGGACCAGCCCCACAATGATCCTCGAAACTTTTCATAACCCTAGGTCGAGGGGAAGGGGTTCAAAACGAATTTTGAAAATTTGAAAATCTCATATCTCGAAAAATTCATATAGAACGGTATGTTTTTGGTTTATTATCTTCGATAATGAACCATTGGAATCGCCCAAAGAAAAAATTTTTTTAACCCCCCCTCAAAATTTGTTGGTTTACGTTTCAAGATACGTAGATTCAGAAAATCGAATAAAAAAAAATCCGTCCGTCCGCCGTACGCCGTACGCCGTCCCCCGTACGCCGTCCGCCGTCCGTGCCACTTTGCCCAGTTAGCGTTGAGCTAAAATTACGAAATTTGGTTTCTGGGTTTGGACCAGCCCCACAATGATCCTCGAAACTTTTCATAACCCTAGGTCAAGGGGAAGGGGTTCAAAACGAACTTTGAAATTTCGACAATGTCATATCTCTAAACATTCTCATGAAACGGTGTAATTTTTAGTTCACTTTTGAATGACCTGAAAAATTACGAATCTTTTAAGACCAATTGGATTTTTGTGCGACCAGCCGTTCGTTCACAGTGACCGCGCAAAGGTTTAGGAAAAACACTAAACCTTCGCGTCGAAAACGGCCGTTATGTGACCCAACCCCCAGACGCCCAGAATAAAACTACCTTTTTTCATCTTCCCGGTAAACTACAGTCTAGAAATTTTAACCGTGAGTCGGGGATAGACCACATTGCAATATTCACTCGGTTTCTCATCTGTAAAATTGTTTAAATAATACCTTTTTGTAATAATACAAATTAAATTTTGATGATGAGCTATTGACTTGAAATTTTACAAATAGGTCAGAACTGGATAACAATGCAATATTCACTCGGTTTCTTGTCTGTAAAATTGTTTAAATAATACCTATTTGTTTAAACAAATTAAATTTTGATGATGAGCTAGATACTTGAAATTTTAAATATAGGTCAGAAATGGACGACATTTCAATATTCACTCGGTTTGTATGACATGGTATGAGTATGGTATGGTATATTATTGTATGTATGATTTGGTATAATACAGTATGGTATGATAGGAAAGAAATTCGTATGGTATGGTATGAGTACGGTGAGAATATGGTATGGTGCCGATTTGCAATACAGTCTGGTATAGACAGAAGGGTGATCTGCACAAGGAAGATAATAAACCGTTGTGTCAAGAATTTGCAGAGTTTTTTAACTTCATTCTATTGTTACATCATTAATAGGCAATAACGAAATACAGGAACTGTAAGTACAAACTAAATTACGTAGGTATTGGTCTGAATTGACCTGATCACAATTGAGGTAGGTACTATCTATGTCTAGCAGTATGATACATGCTACTACCTAGTCAGACTTTCTATTCATTTCAGTCATTTCTATTCATTTCATAAAAGGCATTCTCGCTTTGGGACGCTATTCTAACTTCATCTAATACATTCAGAATGCTCATCTTCGGAGACGTCATCAGTTGTACTCTTATTTGTTTTGTATTTTGACCTCATCTCTGATATTCTAGTATTGGTGTGCTGAATTATCATTTGGCTTATTTCTTCACTGATAAAGAGTCTGAAGCAGTCTATAGGTTCTTCTACGCATCGGGCATTATTCATTGGACATGGTGTGAAATGGATAACATTTTTGGCTCTGGTTTGTGAGGTACTCGGTCCCAAAGGTCGAGTCTTCCAAATGAATCCATTTTTCCTGCACACTTCCTCGACGCCCCATTCCAGTCTTGATTGTGTGGTTCCCTGTACACTTACCTCATTTGCTGTTTCTCTCGATGACTTTTTTCCTTTGAAGGCTCATTTTGTTGAGCATTTCTTGTAATTTTCCTTTTTTTCTGCTTCTCGGATCCTGAAGGTCTGCCTGAGGAATGGAAAGTAGAAGCTTCTTCTTGCTCAGCATGGGAATTGCGAACATTACATATCAACTCCTCATCATCGACTAAAAAATCAAGGGATTGCGGTTCAAAATCGGGATCTGAATCGCTGTCACTAACCCCCTCAAAATAATCCTCAGTCTCTTCATCATCAGACTCAAATGTAGATATTATATTGCGGATTTCATCATCACTCATAATCGTCTTCTGTGTCATTTTCAATAAACCTAAAACAGTGATGAAAAAATAAGTATAATCCACCCAGAATGACACGATCATACGATCATTACACATTGTGACGAATATGAATTATGCTATTGTTACTAACCATGCGTCAAAATAACGTACAGCAATAGGTCCGTTGTTACTAACTATGCGTCAAAAACACGCAGGACTAATACCCAGTTGTTGCTAACATGCGTTATATTGACGTAGACAAATATACATGACATTACTAACAGTGAGCATTTTGACGCAGCAACTTCCAAGACAAAAGCTCTTACCTTCGATCTCGACCAGCTGGGGAATCACTCACTTGCGCGTTCGAAGGCCAATTAACTTCTCGAAGATGTCACCGGCGCCCGTTGATGTACGGGGGGCCCAAGCGCGGGAAAACACGTAAACATACTGGCATGTGCGTGCCTTCCACGCATGTTAGTATTCCCGGGTTAACCCCCCCTCAAAATTTGTTGGTTTACGTTTCAAGATACGTAGATTCAGAAAATCGAATAAAAAAAAATCCGTCCGTCCGCCGTACGCCGTACGCCGTCCGCCGTCCGAGGCACTTTGCCCAGTTAGCGTTGAGTTAAAATTACGAAATTTGGTTTCTGGGTTTGGACCAGCCCCACAATGATCCACGAAACTTTTCATAACCCTAGGTCAAGGGGAAGGGGTTCAAAACGAATTTTGAAATTTTGAAAATTCCATATCTCGAAAAATTCCCATCAAACGGTATGTTTTTTATTTCATATTTAGATAGAGTTTGTTCCGTAGAATTTTTTAAGACCATCCGCAGCTTTGTACGACCAGCCGTTCGTTCACAATGACGGCTCAAAGATTGTGCCTCACAACCCGATCGTGAATCAAACTGTTGAAATACGGGTCCATTTTCATACTAACAAGCTCTTTGGAACATCATATGGCTTAAGTGATGTCGAGTTTGTTGTTCTGAGGTGCGTTTCATGCTACGGAAATGAAGGTAATTTCGAATGTTTGTTGGTAGGTACTTCTTTTATAGAAAAATTATTACCGACGTAGCATTAAAAACCCCAGAATTATATCGTATTAATTAATCATAATTAATAATAATTATTATGAATAATAAATACGAATTATCAATACCTAACAATAAATTATAATAATTTTCAGTAGGTACTTGATAAAATTGTTAATAATTAGTGATAATTGACAATAATAATTAATCTAACATTTAGGATCTAGACATTTAGACCTAGTGATCTAGACAGAAGGGCGATCTGTACAAAGAAGATAATGAACCGTTGTGTCAAGAATTTGCAGAGTTTTTATTTCATATTTTGATAGAGTTTGTTCCGTATAATTTTTTAAGACCATCCGCAGCTTTGTACGACCAGCCGTTCGTTCACAATGACGGCTCAAAGATTGTGTCTCACAACACGATCGTGACTCAAACTGTTGAAATACAGGTCCATTTTCATACTAACAAGCTCTTTGAAACATCATATGGATTAAGTGATGTCGAGTTTGTTGTTCTGAGGTGCGTTTCGTGCTACGGAAATGAAGGTAATTTCGAATGTTTGTTGGTAGGTACTTCTTTTATAGAAAAATAATTTTTATTACCGACGTAGTATTAAAAACCCAAGAATTTTATCGTATTAATTAATCATAATTAATAATAATAATTATTATTAATAAATACGAATTATTAATACCTAACAATAAATTATAATAATTTTCACTAGGTACTTGATAAAATTGTTAATAATTAGTGATGATTTATAATAATAATTAATCTAACATTTAGAATCTAGACATTTAGACCTAGTGATCTAGACAGAAGGGTGATCTGTACAAAGAAGATAATGAACCGTTGTTTTAATTCGATTTTCTGAATCTACGTATCTTGAAACGTAAACCAACAAATTTTGAGGGGGGGTTAAAATTTTTTTTTGTTTGGGCGATTCCAATGGTTCATTATCGAAGATAATAAACCAAAACTCTGCAAATTCTTGACACAACGGTTCATTATCTTCTTTGTACAGATCACCCTTCTGTCTAGATCACTAGGTCTAAATGTCTAGATCCTAAATGTTAGATTAATTATTATTATCAATTATCACTAATTATTAACAATTTTATCAAGTACCTACCTACTGAAAATTATTATAATTTATTGTTAGGTATTAATAATTCGTATTTATTAATAATAATAATTATTATTAATTATGATTAATTAATACGATATAATTCTGGGGTTTTTAATACTACGTCGGTAATAATTTTTCTATAAAAGAAGTACCTACCAACAAACATTCGAAATTACCTTCATTTCCGTAGCACGAAACGCACCTCAGAACAACAAACTCGACATCACTTAAGCCATATGATGTTCCAAAGAGCTTGTTAGTATGAAAATGGACCTGTATTTCAACAGTTTGATACACGATCGTGTTGTGAGGCACAATCTTTGAGCCCTCATTGTGAACGAACGGCTGGTCGTACGAAGCTGCGGATGGTCTTAAAAAATTCTACGGAACAAACTCTATCTAAATATGAAATAAAAAACATACCGTTTGATGGGAATTTTTCGAGATATGGAATTTTCAAAATTTCAAACTTCGTTTTGAACCCCTTCCCCTTGACCTAAGGTTATGAAAAGTTTCGAGGACCATTGTGGGGCTGGTCCAAACCCAGAAACCAAATTTTGTAATTTTAACTCAACGCTAACTGGGCAAAGTGGCGCGGACGGCGGACGGCGTACGGCGGACGGACGGATTTTTTTTTATTCGATTTTCTGAATCTACGTATCTTGAAACGTAAACCAACAAATTTTGAGGGGGGGTTAAAATTTTTTTTTCTTTGGGCGATTCCAATGGTTCATTATCGAAGATAATAAACCAAAATCCGTCCGTCCGCCGTACGCCGTCCGCCGTCCGCGCCACTTTGCCCAGTTAACGTTGAGCTAAAATTACGAAATTTGGTTTCTGGGTTTGGACCAGCCCCACAATGATCCTCGAAACTTTTCATAACCCTAGGTCAAGGGGAAGGGGTTCAAAACGAATTTTGAAAATTTGAAAATCTCATATCTCGAAAAATTCATATAGAACGGTATGTTTTTTATTTCATAATTAGATAGAGTTTGTTCCGTAGAATTTTTTAAGACCATCCGCAGCTTTGTACGACCAGCCGTTCGTTTACAATGACGGCTCAAAGATTGTGCCTCACAACACGATCGTGACTCAAACTGTTGAAATACAGGTCCATTTTCATACTAACAAGCTCTTTGGAACATCATATGGCTTAAGTGATGTCGAGTTGGTTGTTCTGAGGTGCGTTTCGTGCTACGGAAATGAAGGTAATTTCGAATGTTTGTTGGTAGGTACTTCTTTTATAGAAAAATTATTACCGACGTAGTATTAAAAACCCCAGAATTATATCGTATTAATTAATCATAATTAATAATAATCATTATTAATAATAAATACAAATTATTAATACCTAACAATAAATTATAATAATTTTCACTAGGTACTTGATAAAATTGTTAATAATTAGTGATAATTGATAATAATAATTAATCTAACATTTAGGATCTAGACATTTAGACCTAGTGATCTAGACACAAGGGTGATCTGTACAAAGAAGATAATGAACCGTTGTGTCAAGAATTTGCAGAGTTTTTTATGTTAATGTGCCAAAGCAAAGACATAAAATGTCAAAAAAAAAGAGAGAACAGAAAGAGGTAATAAGAAATTTAAAGATAGGGATGAAGTGATCTATAAGAGTGTTTTCACTGGAATTGGAAAATTTCCAGGTGAACTCTACACAATTAGATTGAAAGAGAATGAATCCCAGTCACATTCTCACCCCGTTGTGTTCCTAAGCATTTGCAAACTAGATTGAAAGAGCAGCTTATAAATTGGAAAATGCTGGAATAATTGCTAAAGTAAACGGTCCTTGCAATTGGCAACACCCTCTTGTGATATTAGAGAAAAACGATAAAAGTTTAAAAGTTTGCCTTGATCCGAGAGATCTTAATAAACAAATCGTAGATGATACATTTCAAATACCGACGCAAGACCAAATATTTGATGATCTAGGTCCTAGATTCTAGGAGAAAACAATTTTATTCAATTCTCGATTTACGCGACAGTTTTTATCAGATCTGGATCTCGAATGAATCTGCGGGATTATGTACCTTTGTAACAACGGTTTTTACAAGCTTGACGTGTTGATTTCTTTAAATAAATTAAATTCCGATCTTTTTTTCATTTTAATTAAAAATCATAGAAGTGGTAGAGGAGTTCATGGAGCTTCTTGTTGAGAACATTATTGCCGAAGGCGAGTCGGAGGACGTTTTTGAAGTTTACATCAGTTCTTTGCCAGAAAAACGCGCTCCTCGTTTTAGAAGTGCAATCCATGGCCATTTCGATTTGGAGACCATAGCGGACGAAGAGCGGAAAGTACAAAAACTCTCTATTGACTCAAGCTACTGGACTGGCCCCGAAAATGACGTTCACACGAGGCCAGTGAGTCACGCCAGCTAAGATTTTTGGTGGTGGGGGGAACTGGACTGTCCTGAAACCTACTCATGAGGACTGTCGACTGGCCAACGTTTTTCCACTGGACTGGCATATCCACTGGACTGGCCCGTGGTGTTCACACGAGGTCAATTACTGGCACCAGTCAACTGGCCTCGTGTACACGCGGCATTAGGGCCCAAATGAGCAGGTACCTCACCAGATTGGCTCCGCACGATTTTGAGGAGTTCCTGATCAACATTAACACTCTGTTGGTATTTTAGCTCTCAACACATTTTATTCTTTTAGTAACTTTTTTGTATGTAGTGTATTGTTTCTCTCAATTTTAAATTACCGTTGTTATTTTTGTAAGATTCTGACATTGCTTAGGCACTACGTGTGATTTTAGCAAGTAAAAATATACTGATTGATTGTATGATTTAATCTGCAAACTATTGCTACCGGACACCTCAAGTTTGTAATCGAAAAATATCAGATGGCCAACCAAACCCTGGTACGGATTTGGCTGAAATCGGTTGAATTCTTCCGAAGTTACCCAATTTGTTCAGGCCAATCCAATAAGAAACAGCAACACGCTATCAGTCAATTTTTCGTCAAAATGCGTTAGACATCATTCTTTATTCAAATTTTCGCGCCGGATCGACTGGAAAAGTCAGTTTCTCGAAAAAACGACTCCCTGGGAAGTGATTGATTTGGAAGCTATAATTCAGTTTGAAAACCATCATGCTATAAGTCAGTTGGTTTACAGTGTAGTTGTGGCGAGGAAACGACGACGAAAGTATTGGAAACCGTTTTTTGTCTCTCCTGAAAAGTTGGGAAAATGAGTTACAGCATGTTGCTGTTTCACCGACGGTTTTATTATGCGAGTGGAATTTTGGATTTTGGAGGAATTTTTCAATTGCTTACACTGTTTGGGTAGAGGATCATAATCGCCCTTGAATGATTAAATTGCTCATTGTAATTATTCTTTTCAGACAGAGTTTGTTCCAGCACCAGACAAGAGACGGGAATTCATTTCCGGATTCACAGGCTCGACGGGTAATGCAGTTGTCACTATGTCAGATGCTCTTCTATGGACAGACTCCAGGTACTATCTCCAGGCTAAGAGAGAATTGCCACGATATTGGAATCTCGTACCTTCTGAAAACGTAAGTTCTTTTATAAAACCTAAATTTACAAAAACCTGCACTAACAGTTCACTCCATGGGGAGATCATTAAAAGGTCGAAGTCCCAACATGACATCAGCTTAGAAGCAAATCGTACCTGTAACTAACGATCTCTCGATACTAACTTTATAAAACAGTATAATATTGTAGTGTTAGCAGAACATGCCAGAGTTTCGGAGAACAGCAACCAAAAGGCGAGGATCCAAACAGCTTCTGGGGAAATCAAACGTCAGCAGGGCTTTACCCATGACTGGTATGATTTCCCCTTTTGGTCGCTGTTCACCGAAACTCTGGCATGTTCTGCTACCTCAACATTCATAATTGTTGGTTTAGCCCCAGTGTCGTCTACCAATTCACACGAGGCCCCACAGAATTACTGAGGATGACACAGTCTGATAGTACTGCTTCCTCTAACTGGGGCTAACTAAGGTGGTATGGTCTCTGCTATCTCAGTATATCTTCGATGGGGCAAGCTCATTTCCTGGGTTGTAGGTTCGAAGCCCTGAAGGATGTATCGAACTTAGAATTCTGGCCGAATAGAAAGGCTTTTTAAAAAGAATTATTTTATTCGGACACAGAAAATCATTAATTTGATGGTTAACGGACAATGACTTCACAGAGACAACTGTACGCAAGGACAACGTTCACGAGACTGACTCTGCCTAGCGCTCGGTTCGTTATATAACCTCGGCTGCTGAGGGCAGCATATCCTAGGGAAGGCGCGACATAATTCCTCCCCCCTTAGATTAAAAGTCAGAAATTTTAAATTTTAACTCCGAGCGTTAAACATGAGTTTAACAAAAATTAAAACATTCATCAAATAACATTTACCAAATAACATACTGAAACACAAAGTTAAAATATTAAGTACAAAGTAGGATCGAAATTAAATAAAGTCAATTATAAAATAATACATAAGTGAACAGCACATTTTTAGAGTTCTACTCCTTGATTTGAATTGTTTGACAGTAAATTAAGTTTCCTTCTATTCTGGTAATATTTGTAAATGGTTACAGAAAAACAAGATGTGAGGATAGTGTACAATAAGATAGTCCAGATACTGGGCGTGAGTAATTGTCGTATAGTGGGGTAAGATTGTAAAGTAATAGGATGTGATTGGGGAGTTAAGTACTGGAGGTTTTTTAATTTAATAGTGGATACAGGATCCATATTGAGGTCCCAGGGTTGTTTTATGTGCTTGATGATAGAGGGACCGTTTGCTGTTTCTATAACTGGGGCAATTAATGTCTGATTTTTGTACTCTATCGTTACATGGCCAGGGTAGGTCATAAAGATGCCTTTTAGAGTTTTAAATTCCGTTCCTTCGGGTTTAATAATTTTAATCTGGTCTTCTTGGGGAAATATTAAAATGTAGCGTCTGATTTCTTCTAAGAACTCGACGTGATTGGCCGTAATTTTAAGTTGGATTACCTCACATGCTCCATTTAATCCTTTGGTCAAAATGTTTCGTTCGCAGGTTTGATCGCCGAACAATTGAGAACTTTTCGGGCAAAAATAGTGGTTCTAACCTGGTTCACAATTTTGGTTGAAAAATATGATGTTATCGGAATCGGTGGACTTTGCTGCAAAGCGGGTAGAGGGTATTACTGTGATGTAATTATCGTCTACTAGGGAAGGTACTGATTTGAGTAGGAATAATTCGTAATTTTGTAGGTTGAGTATGGGGATATCGAGAAAGTAGGTTATGTCGTTGGTACCGATCAAGCAACTTATTTTTATATGATTTTGAAGGTCCCAGAATGAGTTTCTTTGGAATTCAGGAAGTCTATTGCCGTAATACGAGGTGAGTTTTTCTAAGGCTTCCATTAGCGTTTGGGGTTTGATTATACTGGGATGTAATTGTTTCAGTTTGCAAAAAGTGATTGAATTTTGAATGTCCTGTGTTATATCCAGAAGAATTTGCAACAGAAGTTGGTTATGTTCCAGGGCCATTTCTACTTGTTTAGAATGAGTTGCGAAAGAATTGAGTTCCTTGAGGTGCATAATTTCGGATTGCAGGATCTCGTGATTGTAACTTATGGAATCTATCGAGGAATTTAGTTCTTCTACCAGTCGGTCGTTTATAGAATAGTGATGCTCAATTTGTTGAGAGAAAGTTTCCTGGTTATGCTGGAGATGTTGAAGGATTCTGTCATATTTCTCTCCGTCGGTAGCATCTAGATTGCCAGTTATGAATTTTATCACTGAACCTAATCCGTTTACTAAGCCTCGTTTTTGTCTGTGGGGAAGTACCGATTCGAACATTCTTTGGTTAATGGTTTCTATCATGTGTTCTATTATTTGGAGACGGGGATGAAGGGATTCTTGAAGGTCGTGGTCATTGTCGATGATATTGTTCTGAATTTCTTCTACGTGGGTTTTGATTTTTTGGTTTATTATCTTCGATAATGAACCATTGTTCTGGTTTGGTCGAGAATTGCGTCCAGTCTGTAGAAGTGAGTCAGAGTATGGTAGTAGTCGATGGTACGTGCTTGTCCTAGACGCACAGGTAACAGTCCCAGGTTGACAGTAACATCTTCAATTTCCAGCCCATATACCAGTAAAGGGAGTAGAAAAGGAAGGACCAACATGACCTGAAATGTATAGGCTCGATTAGGGACGGTAAGTTTGATGAAGCTAGTGGTCTAGATTTTTTAAATTATTACTGGAGGTGAGATGGTCCAGGTACAGGGGAATCTGGTGGACACGGTAAGGCCTTTCTTGGTTTTTTCTTTATTAATTTGACCGAATGGTCTGAGGAGGATGTCTCTGAAGGAGGCAGTCTGGGTCTTTTCGAAGAGGGAAATTGAGCGATGGCTTTAGCACGCTCTTGTAGTTCTTGACTACTCACATCGGAGGGCGAGTAGGAGGAACTCGTACTATCGTCAGGGATTGCACAGGGAGGTTTAGTCGGAATGACTTTCCGCGGTCGTTTGACATTAGAGACGTGGATTTTTGTTTGGGTGTTATGGTGCCGGGGGTCAATATTGATGGTGCCTGTTGGTGAAGTTGGGTTTACTACTGTTTCTCTGTTGTATTTGGTCTTGGTCTTGCTTTGCAACTGTCGGTTTTTCACGTATACTGTGTCTGGGATCTCTGGAGGGATTTCCCTAGTCTCATTACGTGACTCAATAGTGTGTTCTTTGGTTTTCGACAGGTTTTCGTGTAAGTCGCGGTATAAGTGTAGCATACGATCTCGATGTTGAGAGATGTAATCGTTAACTACCCTTTGTTCTAGATTCATGCGGAAGAGACCATTGTCAGAGATGTGGCCATTGATAATTTCCAGGGGAGTGAGACCTGTAGCGGAGTGGATAGAGTTATTGTATGCTAACAGGGCATAATCCACTTTAACTTCGATTGGCTCTTTTCGGAATTCTTCTCGGAGATTAAGGAGCCTGATATGCTCAATCAGGGTAGAGTGGAACCTCTCAATTGCTCCATTGCTCTCCGGGTGTTGGCTCGAGATGAAGTGAATTTCGATTTTATGCAGTAGCAATAATTCTTTGACAAGGGCTGAATTAAATTCTGCTCCATTGTCGGAAATGATCTTCTCCGGGATACCATGAGAAGAGAAGTATTGAACTAGGGTGTTCACTACTTCTATACTATTGTTAGATTGGACTTTGTATACTTGGGCAAATTTTGAAAAAGGATCTAATATTGAAAGGAATTTTGATTTTTCGAGTGCTATCTTGTCAATGTGAAGAGTGTGAAAGGGTCGTAGTGGTGTCGGGGTAACATTAAATTTTGGCTTGATTGGATTCCTATCGTATTTGGAACGAAGGCAGGTGTCGCATTGATTGATAAAATTTTGTATTTCTATTTTCTGTCTTGGCCAAAAATATCTGCGTTTAATTTGTTGGTACGTTTCCTCGATACCTCTGTGGTTAGTTTTCCCTACATGGTAGTTTTGGATTATTTCTTTAATTTCTTCGTCGGTTTGTACATCGATCAAGAATTCTTTACAGCGGTACATTTCAATCTGAGATTCTTTGAACGTGGATGACATAATTTCGTTAAATTTTGTAAAGTTTTCTCCTGAGGGGTCATTTACAAAGAACAGATGGTATTGAATTTTTGGACGAATGAATTCTTTGGTGAAATTTATTATTTCAGTGTCGTAATTAATTTCTGAAATTTCACAGGTGATTCTCGTTTTATTACCAAATAATGTTTCTACTTTCGGGTTTTTTGCTACGTTTTTGACAAATTTTATTATTATTTGATTTTTCCTATGATTTACGGCTTCGTCCTTAGTTGGAATTGAAAATTGAGGTGTTTCAGGAATTTCTGGATTTGCAATTAATGATTCCGAGGTAGTTCGGTTTGGATCGTGGGATGGAGAAGCTACTGGAGTTAATCCTGGGTTTTGGTCATCAGCTATCAGCGGCGAGTGTGCTAATGCTTCGGCTATGATTCGGTCTATGTCCATTTGTAAGCCAGGGCTTATTGGAGGCAGGTCAAGGGATGAGAAATCGAGAGGGCTAAGTTGTCGATTGTTAGTGGAGTCGGTCTTCAAGTTATGAAGTTCGACCCTTGACAGTGCATCGGCTACTACGTTAGATTTTCCCGGTTTATATACAATGGAAAAATTGAAATCGCTTATTTTCAACTTCCATCTATACAGCCTAGAGTTGGGGTCTTTTAATTGGAACAGCCATTGCAGCGGCCTGTGGTCAGTGTAGATTGTGAATTTCTGTCCGTACAAGTACGGGCGGAAGGTTTTCAGGGCAAATACAATCGCATAGAGTTCCTTCTCGATCGTAGAGTAACGTTGTTCGGTTTCAGTCAAAGTCTTACTAGCGAACGCGATCGGGAGGTCGTTGTTTTGTAGATTTTGGGAAAGTACGGCTCCTGCGGCAACATTGCTGCAATCAGTGGTTAGTACGAACGGCTTGGAAAAATCTGGGTACTGTAAGATTGGGCTATTGCACAGCAAAGTTTTGCATGTCTCAAAACTAGATTTGAATTCCCTTGAGTCTACTGAGACTTTCGGATTTGATTTCAGAACAGATGTCATTGGTTTCGTGATGGTAGCGAAATCCTTAATGAACCGTCTGTAATAACCGACAAGACCGAGAAATCTTTTGATTTCGGTTTTGTTTCGGGGGAGTGGATACGATTTTACAGCCTGAATTTTGTCTGGATTCGGGCGCACTCCTTCCGGGGTTATGACGTGTCCAAGGTAGAGGAGTTCTTTCCTGAGGAACTCCGTTTTGTCAACTTGGATCTTCAAGTTGGCGGCTCTAAGGCGATCAAAAACTTTCCGTAGCCTCTCTATGTGTTCTTGGAGTGACACTGAGAATATTAGAATGTCATCTAGATAGACTAAAGCTAGTTCTCCGTTTATGCCACGAAGGACCGTGTTCATCAGCCTTTGAAATGTCGCAGGGGCATTTTTCAGACCAAACGGCATACGGACAAATTCATAGTGATTGTTGTCCGAGGAGAAAGCAGTCTTCGGGATTGATTCCTCGTCTAGCTCAATTTGGTGGAATCCACTGGCCAAGTCCAGTGTACTGAAATACTTACAGCGGCCAAGCTTGTCTAACAGATCAGCGATATTGGGTAGAGGGAATTTGTCATCAATAGTTAGGTCATTCAATTTTCTGAAGTCAATAACTAATCGGAATTTTCGTTCGTTGCTAGCGTCCATTTTCTTTGGGACTATCCAAAGAGGGGCATTGTACGGAGAGTCTGAGGGTCTAATTATATTTTGTGAGAGTAATTTGTCTATTTGATTTTGCACTTCATTTTTGTAGACGTGTGGGTACCTATAGGGTTTAATAAAAATTGGGATTTCGTTTGAAGTCCGAATGTGATGTTTCACATCGGTTGTTGCTGAAAGGGTTTCTTCTGGTTTTTGAAATAAATCGTCATATTCTCTAATTACTTCCTGTATTAATTTTCGTTCCTCAGAGTTTAAATGATCGAGTCTAAAACGTGAATAGTCTACCCAACGTTTTGTTGGTTTTGGCCTAGAGATTTGAGGAGGTGCTTCTTCTGTAAATAATAGGTCTTCCACGGGCTCTACTAATAGGGGTTCGATTAAAGCGGGTTGGTCACATGAACATAAGCCTTTGAATTTTTGACATTCACCAGGCAGTTGGGAATTTCTAGTCCGGGGAAGGTGATATTATTCAGGATGGCTGTCCCATTATTGAGATTTTTGATGGGTACGCGAACTTGTTTGATGGTTCGGGATTCTATCAGGTAAGATTGGGTTTCTACATTTTTCTTTGATTCGGAGGGTTGTATTCCGAATTCTAGGGGTATGTTAGTTTGAGGGGTAGTGAGGAGATTTTTGTCAAGATTTACCAGGGCCTTTAAGTTTTTCAAATTATCAAGTCCTATTAAGAGATGGAAACGGTCGTGGAAATCAAAGAGGATAAAGGGAAGATTCAGATTTTTACAGTTAAAGAATTCTCCACAGGGAATTTGAGTCTTATGAGTAAATTCTGAGATCCCGTGTGCAGTTTTTACGATGCCTTTATGAGGTTCAATTGTTTTTGCAAAATACCTATGGGCGACGTCGGGGCAAACATAGGAACGGGTTGATCCGGTGTCTACGAGGATTTTCAACCCATAAGGTGGAAAGGTTATGTAGGGTAAATCCGAACCAATTTTGTGTAATTCGTAAGTTTCAAGGGGAGTTTCAATTTTTTGGGGGATGTTAGGACTTTATTGGAAGTTGGAGTAATGGGCTTATGGCTCATTGCTCCGGGGTTGGTTCTAAAAAAACGTCAGTGTTTTCCTCGGGTTCCTCGGGTGTTTCATCGTTGATCGTTAAGTTAGTGAAATCGTACGGATGGAACGTTGACCCATCATAAAATCCAGGTACGTAGTATCCGGATGGGGTAGCAGTTTCTTCCGTCTCTTTCTCGGGATTGGGATCATCGGATTCAATTAAGTGGAAATTCTTCGGGGTTGAAGTGCCCGGCTTGGAGGGGGTGTTCGAAAATTGTCTAATGAATGGTTTGGGCGTGAATGAGGTTGGTTTAGGCGTAACTGAGGAAAAAGGTGGCCTTTGGAACGAATTCGTCCTAAAGAAAGGGGGTTTGTTTTGTCCTGTATGTCCTGTATTTGGTGTTTGGGGAGTTTGAGGATGATTGAAAGAGTTCCCTCTCGAAGTGTAATTTTGAGCAGCTGGCGGCCTACTAGAGTTAGCCGCGGTTTGAGGTTTTGCATTTGTCAAGTTAAACTCATTTCGTAGGATTTGGAGGACTTGATCAAGGGAGGTACATTGCCTCGCTCTTAAGAGGGATCCTGTGGTATCGGGCAGGCCATGAAGGCACGTTCTTAAAGCAAAATTTCTTGCGAAATCTGTTAGGACGCTACGTGATGGTTCATTGTTGTTTATTTGAAGGTAGGCTATAGTAGCGTTCAGTTGATTAACTGTCCGCTGGTGGAACGTGAAACAATTTTCGTTGGGTTTTTGGGTAAACTTCCCTAATTCTGCTATTAATGTGTAAAGGTCCCTTTTATCGCCAAAATTGGTTGTTAATATTTCCCTGAGAGTGGGGTAATCAGATATGTTGTGAGAAAACACGATCTGCACGGCTTTCCCAGTGATTCTAGATTTTATTGATTCGAGCAGGCAAAAATTTTGGAATGACTCTGGGTCTTCATCAACGTGAAATTGTTTATAAAGACGGTCGCAGACCTCTATGAATCTGGGGAGTTGCATAACATCCCCGTCATAATTAGGAACCATACTTAGGTGTTCTTTAGTTAATACTGGGGGTCTAGCCCTAACGGGAGTTTCGGGATGGCTAGTGTTAGGATTACTCGTCATCTCGGGAGGATTAAGGGGACTTTGATCAAGAATAAAGCGGGTGAAGTCTGTTAGTCCTGGCCTCGGCCTTGGAGATTTGGGTGTTTTCGGAATTTTGGAAACTTTTCCTAGGTCTATTGGTTCAAAAGCAAATTAGGTCAACAATTATTCACGAGTAGTAAAATTGAAATTTAGACAAGTTACACAAAAATAATATTGCTTAAATTTACTGCATGCAACTTACAGCTAAATAAAATTTCGAACGAGGTGTGTGTTAAAATATCGGAGTGTAATGAAATGAAATTTTGAAAAAGAAAAATGGAGGTAGGAAAGACAATTCTAGACGAATAAAGGTTTGAGAAAATTTAATTAGGTTTCTGCTAAACCTGTATTCGTTATTTTGTTTTATTTTGCAGTCGCTGCGCGAACTATGAGTTTAATTTTTATAATGCGTAGTGTAGAGTGTTTCAGTAATAATAATAAAAATTCTGTAATAATGAAATGAAATGAAAAATTTTACCAAGAAAATTTTCGAAAGAATGGTAAAATTTTGGAGTTAAATAATTTTAAAATTTCTGTGCACAAAACCTAAGTTTAAATTTGTTTGAACGGTTTGTTCTTGCGTACTTATAAAAAAAATGGTTTTACAATACTTGAATTGGTTTCTTGAATATTCTTCTTCTGGCGATGCGGTTATTCAGATAGCGAAGCCGCTCTTCTCTGAATGATGACTCGGCGGAGTGGAGAATCAGCGACGACAAGGTGGAGACTTCCGGGTGGCTTGCGTCCTGAGCTCGCGTGGTCCTTTTGAGTCTTGGTGAAATGACTTAACCCGCCAAAAAACCTCAGCCGCAAAAAGGAATGATATCCATTTTGCCCGCCAGCCACATATATAGGATGCTCGGTGCTTCGCACCTCGCTGTTGAGTATGCATATAGAAACCTGATCCTCCTACCCCTAACCTCCACCGTCAATGTTTTCCTGTTCCCTGTCTCCTTCCCACAACCCCCTCTCACCCTTAGTCACCCTCGGTTTCACCTAATATGTTTCCTCTGTTACACCAGCAGGGAGCTTTACGCTTCTTTCAATGCTGTTGGCGGGAGCTTTTTGTCACATAAACAAGCCTGAATTGAAGCATTACTTCATTATAGGTGTACCACTACTGATTACTCGTGACCACCAGTAATACTTATAATATAGTAATGCTTCAATTCAGGCTTGTTTATGTGACAAAAAGCTCCCGCCAACAGCATTGAAAGAAGCGTAAAGCTCCCTGCTGGTGTAACAGAGGAAACATATTAGGTGAAACCGAGGGTGACTAAGGGTGAGAGGGGGTTGTGGGAAGGAGACAGGGAACAGGAAAACATTGACGGTGGAGGTTAGGGGTAGGAGGATCAGGTTTCTATATGCATACTCAACAGCGAGGTGCGAAGCACCGAGCATCCTATATATGTGGCTGGCGGGCAAAATGGATATCATTCCTTTTTGCGGCTGAGGTTTTTTGGCGGGCCAGTTTTTACAACGGAGTTGTTTTTGGGGGGATATCACATCTTTTTGCATGGCTAGTTTTTGAGTGGTACTTATACAATATGGTTCCATTTCATATCGATCCTTAAACAGGCGCCACTCTACGACAATTTTTCTGACCACCGTTCAACTTTGATGTTTTCGGAAATTAGCCAAATCAGTAGATGTGGAATTTATTCACGTATTTTTGGCTGTGGATTAGTCAAATCGATTGAGATTTAGTTCAAAATTATTGAGCATATTCTAGACAACCTAGCGGACATTTTAAGACCAACCGCACCAATTTTCATCAATATTTGCGGCAGTTATTGTTGAAAATAGAAAAATCACCATAACTCCTTTATTTTCCCCCTTAGGAAGCATTTTTTGATCTCAAATTAAACAGTTTTAAAGCTGAATAAAACTAAAAAAGAAAATCTGAAAAAGCTTCAATTTTGAAGGAGTTATGACCATTTGAAATTCCTAAAAATTACTATTTCCCCCCTAATTGGGGGGGAAATGGGGGGAGGGAGAAAAAATGTTCAAAAGGCACACCCTTGGAGCATAACAAACGTGTGTGCAAAATTTCAGCTCGATCCGATTTGTCTGCTGGGCTGTAGCCCCGTCAATGAACAACAACAACGAGAAGAAGAAGAAGAACACGAAAAACGTGAAAAATAGCGGTTTTAAAACTGTTATACCCCCGACACCTGATGTTCCCGAGAGCTGAATTTTGGTTTACGTCCTCACGTGCCCCTGGAGGGTTGGTGTACAAAAAACTCTGCAAATTCTTGACAACGGTTTATTATCTTCCTTGTGCAGATCACCCTTCTGTCTATACCAGACTGTGTTGCAAATCGGCACCATACCATATTCTCACCGTACTCATACCATACCATACGAATTTCTTTCCTATCATACCATACTGTACTATACCAAATCATACATACCATAATATACCATACCATACTCATACAATGTCATACAAACCGAGTGAATATTGAAATGTCATCCATTTCTGACCTATATTTAAAATTTCAAGTCCCTAGCTCATCATCAAAATATCATTTGTTTAAACAAATAGGTATTATTTAAACAATTTTACAGACAAGAAACCGAGTGAATATTGCATTGTGATCCAGTTCTGACCTATTTTTAAAATTTCATGTCAATAGCTCATCATCAAAATTTAATTTGTATTATTACAAAAAGGTATTATTTAAACAATTTTACAGATGAGAAACCGAGTGAATATTGCAATGTGATCTATCCCCGACTCACGGTTAAAATTTCTAGACTGTAGTTTACCGGGAAGATGAAAAAAGGTAGTTTTATTCTGGGCGTCTGGGGGTTGGGTCACATACGGCCGTTTTCGACGCGAAAACCTTTGCGCGCTCACTGTGAACGAACGGCTGGTCGCACAAAAATCCAATTGGTCTTAAAAGATTCGTAATTTTTCAGGTCATTCAAAAGTTAACTAAAAATTACACCGTTTCATGAGAATTACTATTTCCCCCCTAATTGGGGGGGAAATGGGGGGAGGGAGAAAAAATGGTCAAAAGGCACTCCCTTGGAGCATAACAAACGTGTGTGCAAAATTTCAGCTCGATCCGATTTGTCTGCTGGGCTGTAGCCCCGTCAATGAACAACAACAACAAGAAGAACACGAAAAACGTGAAAAATAGTGGTTTTAAAACTGTTATACCCCCGACACCCGATGTTCCCGAGAGCTGAAATTTGGTTTACGTCCTCACGTGCCCCTGGAGAGTTGGTGTACAAAAATCAACTCTCGAGACACTCAGGGGACCGAGCTACGGGATGGTGAAAACCCCAACTTGTTCCGTCGCGTAATCAGTGTCTCAGTCGCTTCGGTTTTCAGGGCTTCGGTTTGCTTGGCGGGCGGGACGCTCCTGCGTCCCTAGATAATTATAAATTCCGAGGGTAGGAATTTCTACAAAGCGGGGTGTGCTTCGGAAGACAGAAAACGGGGTGTGTTTTCTGCGTCGATGGGTCTTTCCAAGGGTGCGGAAGTCGTCCAACGGCGTTTACTTTAACGTCGGAAAAATGTTATAACGGACCTACTGAGTAAATCAAATGGTCGTCAACCTTTTCCGACGGAGTCCGTGAAGTTCTATTCTCACGTAGTTACTCAGCGTTCTGGAGTTTCGTTGTGAAGGAAGTGGTCAGGTGTTGACGATCTTCGCAGAAGTCCGTTGTAGGTTGTTTTTTCGGAATTCCGAGCCTTACTGACCGAAATTTACTCGAAATGTCCTACTGACTGCGCCACTTAGAATTCTGGCCGAATAGAAAGGCTTTTTAAAAAGAATTATTTTATTCGGACACAGAAAATCATTAATTTGATGGTTAACGGACAATAACTTCACAGAGACAACTGTACGCAAGGACAACGTTCACGAGACTGACTCTGCCTAGCGCTCGGTTCGTTATATAACCTCGGCTGCTGAGGGCAGCATATCCTAGGGAAGGCGCGACATAATTTCGATACAACCTGGCGCAAAGATTTGGAACTTCATCCCTCCCATATGGAGATCATGTAATAGAAAAGTTGTAATTTAAATGAGGCCGTTTACACGTAATTAGTGTTTTGCACGCTATGAGGGCCTGAAAGGATTCCTAACTCGATACTGGGTACTTAACCGGGGGGGGGGGGGGGGGGTCCAGGGGACCTGCACTAGATCAGGCTACAACTCCCTCCTCGTCCTCTATGGGGCGCAAGGAGGTCTCTCCCACTTACGTATCAATTTCAAATCAAGCTTAATTTGTGAAACTCATAGAAGAGACTGAAAAAATGGTAGGTAAATATAATTATGAGACAAATTCAGCTCATTATAGTAGTAATATTTCTGTTACAGTCATCATCGATCGATGAGTGGTTATCCAAGAACCTTAAGAAAAGCGACAAGGCAGCAATTGATCCTAAAAAGATATTGGCAGGGACTTTCAAGGAGTATTCTACAAAACTAAGTAAACTATAAACTTGAGGAAATGTTGCGATTTAGTGGTGTGGTGGTGGTGGTGATGTTGGTACGATAACGGACACTATCTAAGACTAAAAATATCTCTACCTCAACTTGTGAATGTTAATGTTGATTACATGCTTTCAGATAGCAGCGGAATCAGTCTTATTGCCCTGGAAGACAACTTGATTGATCGAATCTGGTCGAATAGACCGACGTATCGCGAAGGAAGTGTTTTTGTTCATGCGCTCGAGTTTGCAGGTCTGTACTGATGTTCTTTATGATTAGGTACTTGAATGTATGGAAAACGTTGTTGTGGTTTACTATCTTCGATAATGAAGAAATTGGAATCGACCAAAGAAAACAAATTGTTTAACCCCCCTCAAAATTTGTTGGCTTACGTTTCAAGATACGTAGATTCAGAAAATCGAATAAAAAACTCTGCAAATTCTTGACACAACGGTTTAATATATTCGTTGTACAGATCACTAAATAATTGAATAATTATTATTTTGAATTGTCATTGATTATTAATCATTCTTATCAAGTAGGTAGTGTAAATCATTTTTAATTATTATCAATGATTATTAATTATTGTTAGTTATTAATAAAGAGAATTAATTATTATTTATCAGTATTTTCAATTAACTCGAAATCTGAAAACCTAATGGTGTTCGAATCAGGTGGGCCATTATGAACATCGACAGGTTTCCTCACAAATCGTCACGTTTGAGCTGCTCCAGTTGATAATAATTATCTTGCTTTTCAATCATAAGGTGACATATTCATACCTTAAGGTAATTACATAGGTATATTTTTTCCCTGGCATTTTGCTCAAAAGGGAATACATCCCGGTTAAATCTGTTGAATGAAGAAATTTTTTTTTCTAAAGGGTACATATCCACAATTTTTGAGATGCCACCTGGCGGTTGATTTTTGTGTTCAGAGATTGACTGCAGATCCGCTAGGTAAAATATTGGCGTTTTGGAGGAAATTCTTGCTATCAACATTCAGCTTTTCTTTCAAAAGGGCACGTATCCAAATTTAATGTGTCGCTTTCTCGCAGAGTTTTGGGTATAAATATTTCATGTTCTGGGACATAATCTGTGGTGCCTTTGTGTTCAATACTATAAAACATCCAGAAAACACTGGAAAACTATTTGGCGGGTAGCGGAATTCGTTTTTCTCGCCTCCTGAACAATTTTGAAAAATGGATATGTTACGTTTCGATAGATCACTCCTCAATTATTAATCATTGATAATAATTAACCCTCGGATACTAACATAACATAACGGGACACCAATACTAACATCAGGATCTGACAGACCCGATACTGGGAGTTTGGGATTTAGGAGATTTTGAAAATATAACAACCAAAATCACTGAACAAATATTTATTTAAAATAAGCTCAGTCTTATTAATATATTATATAATAATATGTTATATATTATATTAATGTATTATATACATAATACATGTATATTGTATATATTTAACTGGCAAGAACTTTGACTCGAATAGTTTGAACAGATCACATAGGTATTGAGCATTATCATATTCGTGCCTGGCCAAAATATCCATCACTTTTGACGCATGAATATAACACAGATATGTAGCGTATTTATCACAGTAATGCTTCGTTTTTCTGTCCTTCGAACTTCTGCAATATCCACATCTCCCCCTAACACCTGGCCTGGCGACCGCTGAAGTGGTTGGTTCGTCCTCATCAACTCCAAGTATAGTGCATTTCTTACTTCGAAGACTTTTTGGAAGATTCCGGATGGACATTCTTTGGCGCAGGGAAAAATTCCAACTCACTTATAGCATTCCTCGCTCTCCCTTTGGCTCCTGGAAGGTGTGACACAATGTTTCTGCTAGGTGTGCGGTAATGGCTGTGTTCCAAAAGAGGTTTATCAGTCCATATTGTTTCCAAATATTTTCCCATGATGAACGTTCTGTCGATGTCACCGCTTACTCGAAATCCCTCGTCCTCATTTTCAGGGTCTTGTACCTCAAATTTATCGAGATTGTCCTTGTCATTGAGTGAAACTGCATCCTGTTCTTCACTGCATTCACTGCCTCCGTCTATATCTATGTCTCCATCACTGTCTTCATTTACCTGTCTCAACAACTCCTTTCTTATGGTCTCAGGGCCGATGAAATGAGGAATGCAGGACATACCTGCAAAAATAGTCAAATAAGTCAAAAAATTACCAACGTGTACACCTAATTTTCTTTGGTACACGTTTACCAACAGCCAGGCCATGTTTTCCATTACTCTGGTGAGAATACGATGAAGTACTCACCTCTGGAAGCGGCGTTGCTTCGTCCAGGGCTGGGGCACAACTGAATGGAAAGGACCTGATGAAAATAGCGCTATTCTCCTACTCCAGATCCAGATGTTAGTATCCGAGGGTCAATAATAATTTAAACTACCTACTTGACGATAATTATTAATAGTTAAGGATAATTCATAATGATACTTATTCAATCATTTAGTTATCTATACAGTAGAGTGATCTGCACAAAAAGATAATAAACCGTTGTGTCAAGAATTTGTAGAGTTTTTAGGTGCGGTTTCCGAGCTCGGGATCTATAGGTTCTGGATGTACATAGTCAGGGATTTATCTGCGAAACTCGAGTATCTATAAATCCTAGACCTATTTGAGTCTAGAATAAATATCGATAAATAGCATTAAAAATCGAGAGAATCGTACGGTTTTTTGTGGTTTAATGTTGGTATTGGGTGACCGACCGGGCTGTCTCCAGTGTCAATCAGTAGGTTCGTCCGCAGTACAGTTATTGTTGTGTTTTGTGTGTGTTTAACAGTTTATTCTGAATTTATAAAGTATATGCTATAAAATTTATAGTACACATTTTTATAGCACAATTTATAGCTCATATTTAATATGAGTGTTGACGACGTAAAAAAATGTGTTCGTTTTGACAAATAAGAACTGGAAATTTTGCAGCAACTCATAGCAAAATATCCTGAGGTAGAAAAAAAAGAAAATGACAAACATAAAAAACCACCGCCCGGACTGTCGGTCAGTAAGTTCGTCTGCAGTATAGTTAATCCTCTACTAGGAAAGCCAATTATTAGACTCCGGAGTCGAACAGGGCCGTTAGACTCCAGAGTCTAGTTAAGTTCTGGACTTCGTTAACGCCCTGTGGCGCGATTCTGGGACTCGTTAAGACATAACGACAACAAAAGTTGTTAAGATAGATGTTAAGACAACGAAAATTGGTATTCTGCAACCGCATCATAGCGAAAGCTGTTTCTATAGAACATCTAAACCTATTTCAAAAAATAAAAACATGTTTAAATAAGAGAAAATGTGATATTCTCGCGTGAGGAGGTCTCAAATCCAAAATTTTAAGGAATATAAATTGAAGGAAATTATATTCTGAATCAAATCGTTGATGATCGACTACGACTCTGTGGTCAGTGAGCTAAGCGACAGCTGTCGCTAGCATACGGTCGCAGAATACCATAGCGACACCGAAACTTGTCGTTATCTTAACGACTTTTTGTTGTCATTATGACGCCTTAACGAGTCCCAGAATCGCACATTTGTTAAGATAGATGTTAAGACAACGAAAATTGGTATTCTGCAACCGCATCATAGCGAAAGCTGTCGCTTAGCTCAACTCAATAGAACATCTAAACCTATTTCAAAAAATAAAAACATGTTTAAATAAGAGAAAATGTGATATTCTCGCGTGAGGGGGTCTCAAATCCAAAATTTTAAGGAATATAAATTGAAGGAAATTATATTCTGAATCAAATCGTTGATGATCGACTACGACTCTGTGGTCAGTGACCTAAGCGACAGCTGTCGCTAGCATACGGTCGCAGAATACCATAGCGACACCGAAACTTGTCGTTATCTTAACGACTTTTTGTTGTCATTATGACGCCTTAACGAGTCCCAGAATCGCGTCACTGCCTCGGAAAGTCATTTTAAAGAGTTCAGAGTCTAAAACTGGTTGAAGTCTAGAACTTCGGGAAATCCCAAGCTCAGAAACCGGACCTTAGCGTCTTACACTAGTAACTAGTATAACACACTTTTATAAGTAGTAACTAGTACACTAGTATCAGTGACAAAGAAATTTCGCAGGTGCACCCTACGAACACAAATTGAAACGCCTGAGGAAAAAGATGTCAGATCAGCAGGCGGACCTGTTAGTGGTTGTGAAGCTCGACGAGATTGCGTGGCTACTCAATTTGCGAGGCTACGACGGCGAACATACTCCTACGTTCGTGTCGTACGCGATTGTGAGTAACCGAACTGCCACACTCTACACAAACACCAGCAAAGTCTCTTCTGAAGCCGTCGACCATCTCCAGAACCGGGAAGCTGTAGTTGAGTAAGACTAGATTTCACATTATAACATATTTTCCTTAATATCTATGATCTAGCCACATATTGAATGCTATGAACCTTGGGATTCATTTGCGATTTTGAAGGATAAACCTAACTGAATATTAAAGATGATGTTAAGCAGATGGTTGGTAGCCTTCCCCACCTAGAAAGATCCTCTATTCAATTTCTCTTCCTACGTTTTGACTGGCTTTGTGCTGTTTCAGTTATAAGCTACCGCCGTTACAATAGTTACAGTAAAGAAAAACAAGAGTATTTGAAAAAATCGTCTATTTCCACTGAAATATGAGAACACTGTTAGACCGGTTTCGGTGATTAAACCATCGTCAGTAGCAAAACAATACTGAAGGTGCATTACAGTGAGGTGAACTTATATAGGGACCCCAAAAGTGAAAGTTCGAATAGGATTGTTGATGAAATTGTAAGGAGATAAAACATATTGCTAATGGCTCCTGAGGTGAAGGGGTCGGGCTACAAAGTGAAAGGACTATTGGGATTGGTTGCCACCAAGTGAAAGGAAACAAGTTCTGACTGGCTGTTAGAAGTTAAGGGATGGTTGTGTAGAGGGAGGGGGGGGGGCAGTAGGAGTCAAGCTATAATAGAAAATTATAAAAAAGGACGCAACGATGGAGAAAAACTTAATAATTTCGAACTTTTCAAGTACATCCAACATGCTTCCTTTCTGGCACGAATGAGGGAATTAGATCAATTGCCTGTCTGCAAGATCAAAACTGAAGCTATGATTTCATTCATTCAAGTGCCGTGCAAAATCTGATTCCCCCTTACTATCCCTAAAATCTTTTTCGTGTTCCTCAATCCTTTCCCTAAACTTCCTACCAGTTCGCCCACAATACTCGAGTCCACACGAGCATTTTAATTTATATACCTTACTTCTATCCTCCACATTAATCTTATCCTTAACTGAACCTAATAAAGATTTGAGATTATTTTTAGTTTTATACCCTACTCTAAACCCTTTAGAAGTTAATATTTTACCAATTCTATCTGAAATTTCCCCATAATACGGTATGCTAACCCAAAACGTCTCCTCAGCTGAAGCTTCTCTAACTAAATTTGAAATTCCTTCCCTACTCTTTTTCTGAAGAACCCTATTCCATATTGAATCAATAAGATCTCCGTCATACCCATTACTCGCAGCTATGATTTTGATAACTAATTTTTCTTTGGCCAGACTTTCTTCATCCATTGGTACAGACAGAGCCCTGTTATCATACTATGGAAAGCGGGATGTTTGTGAACTACTGGATGATTTGAAGTATTATGAATGGTAATGTCGCTATAAGTATCTTTCCTATAAATGGAGAACCTATGTTTTCCATTAATCAATGAAATGGAAAGATCTAGAAAATTTAGGCGACTACATCCAAATTCCAAAGTGAAGTTAATGAATGGATTTTAGCATGATATGAGTCCAGTTGTCTTTCAGTCCCCTTCCACAAAATGATGATGTCATCTACGTATCCATACCAATAAAGGAGGTTGTCTGATTTACATTTTTGGAAAATTTGTTTCTCGAGAAAATCCATGTTAATATCCGCAAGCAACGGCGACAACTGAGATCCCATTGCAACCCCTGGCTGAGTATAGTATTTCCCATCAAACAAAAAATAATTCTGATCCATACAGACAGACATCAGAGTACAGAATTGGTCTTTTTCAAACACAGTTAATTCAGAATCGTGAATCAGTCCATACACAACAACCTTACATCTATCGACGCTGATGTTCGTGAAAGGCTAACCACGTCAAAAGAAGCCAGTTTAGCATTTGAAGGCACCTGAATGTCCTTAATTTTACCAACTAAATCGTAAGAATTTTTAACAGTATTTTTTGGCCGAAAATTAATTTTACTTCTAAACAGACTATTCAACTTTTCTGCCAATTTATAAGATGGAGCACCAATATAATATATTGGTGAACTTATATAGGGACCCCGAATGTGAAAGGTCGAACAGGATTGGTTGATCAAATTTTATCAACCAATCCTATTCGACCTTTCAATTTTGAGGTCCCTATATAAGTTAACCTCTCTGTAATGCACCTTCAGTATTGTTTTGTTACTGGCGATGGTTTAATCACCGAAACCGGTCTAACAGTGTTCTCATATTTCAGTGGAAATTTTCGCTTGCAATTTCAATACATTTCAATGACATGTTTCCATCAAATTATTCTGATTAGACCATAACATAATTGCGGATATCCACTTATTTGATGATACTAACCACCATCCTCCTATCCGTGAATATACTTCCCGTTAGGGATGCAACATCGGAACCAAATAATCGATTATAACATGAAATAATTAATCTTAAGATAATAATCGATGTGACCCATTAATCGGTATTGAATAATCGATTAATCAAATAAGTTGGAGCAGACCAATATTCGTTAACATGTGTGTGGTCGCCGATTAGTGGAGAGAGGAGGACGCGGGGCAAAAGAGGACGAACCATATTAAATTTAGTACAATAATATATTTGATTACACTTACGAGTATCCAGGAACAACCCTGACCCGAACCTAGTACACCTACTCAAAAGAACCTCAATTTTAATGAGACCAAAAAAAAAAAAAAAAAAAAAAAAACTATATGAACGGAAACTGTTATCTATTAAAGTCTTACAGTAAAATAACCAAAGCGAAATCTATTAAAGTCTTACCGTACAATTACCAAACGAAAGGAAAACAAAGGATTTAAACCACTATTGCACTAAAGGAATTAAAGTCTTACAGTATAAAAACCAACGCGAAAAGGTAAACTATTAAAATCTTACCATACAATAACCCAAAGCACAAAATTTAATAGATGACATTTAATGTCATCTATTAAAGTCCTACAGCACAATAACCAACGCGAAAATGTAATTATTGAAATCTTACAGTACCGTGATTGTGATCCGGTTCACTAAACAGTTCCGTTTTCCGTCTTAACAAGTATTCCAACCGTATCCCGATAGAGCACCTTCCGGATGTTCCGAAACGAATTCCAATATTCTGAAATGTTCCAAGTATTCCAAATGCCAGAATTTCCAATAAAATGTCTATTACTTTCCGATTCAATCTCGATTCCTTCCACCCACTCTCGTCTTGAACCCGAATAGCGTTTCCGAGTTCCGTCCTCTCCCCAATCCGAATCTCCTCTCCACGTCCTCCGATCCAAAGAGTTTCTCCCATACGGCCGTTCACAATGTGGGTGAATCGTGAGGCAGCCTGTCAGGTCTATGTTCATACTGGCCCAGCTGATTCGAACAGCACATGGTTTTCAGATATCAAGTTATTATTTTCAGATAGGTATTATAATTCATAATAATAATTCATAAAAGTGATTAATAGGTAACTAATAGTAATCTACACTACTTGATAATAATGATTAACAATTAATGATAATTTATTATAATAATTAATCTATCTTTTAGTAATCTAGACAGAAGGGTGATTTGTAGAGGGGGGGGGGGGGTAGAAAATTATTTTATTTTGAGATTATTCTCAAAAGCGGGACTGACGCTGACCCAAGAGCGGAACCGCTTGAAAGGTGATATCCTCGCAAAACTTTTATTTTTTACAAGATGTCCCAAAACATTACCTAGTTTTTTAATGTAAACGTTTTATCTGTTCAATTTATGGTTCCTTCAATTTCTAATAAAAAACTATTTTATGCAATTTTATTCGTTTTGGCATTCCTTTATCTTCATTAGCCTTGTAATTCAACAATAGGTCCAAGTAGGTACTAATAAAGGAAACATAATATGAATCCACCGATTCAGTAGTTCCATGAAATGTATCCATTTGTATTGACTCAAATCATCACTGCCTACAGACTTTCCCCGTACGAAAACTTCTGGAGTGATTGGGAGTTGAATGTGCAGGAACATAACAAGATTTTCGTCCCTGAAAGTGCAAATTACCAAATATATTCCAAGGTAAGCCATATAACGATTCTCGAGCCATGAACATGATTTCATCGTGATGACTGCAATGCCCTGTAGTTCGATCATACTGAAACTGTTGATGCTTGGTCACAAATGACTTTGTACCGGGTAGATCTGCTACCACCAACCTGCTTACTTTCCTGGATTCTATCTCGACCGACTTCGCTAAACGTTTCGACCGCCTCTATCACAAACATATTCTAGCGAACTTCTGGCATGGCTTCAAAGCTACTTATCTCAAAGATTGATGATGGTCCGTATCTGTATTTATTTATTTATATGCGGGCAAGCCCAATTACACTTATAACAGTATCAATGGCAGTTCACTGGATTACTTGAAAATATTGGTTACAACAGAATTAGAGAAGAAAACAAAATTGAAAGGAAATACACAATAAGATAATAAATGAATAAGTACACTGGGAGCTATTAAACGAAATCAAACGAGGAACGCTTTTTGAGAGAGGGGAAGGGAGTGGTGAAAAAAGTCAAATTCGGGGTGGACATTTATCAGAACATTTGCGGAGCGAGGAATCCGCTGCAGAGGACTGTTTCTGATGTAATATGTTGATGCGAAGGGAACATGGAAGAGTTAAGAAGATCGGGCCGACACAAGAGGCACCCGGAGGCCAATCAAGGAGAGCAGGAACAGGCAGTCAAGCTGGTTATTGACCAGCTTGTGCAGAAGAGTGATGTCAGCAATTGAACGTCGCTTCTCCAGAGGTAACAAGCCGCAAGTGACCATCAAAGCGTCATAACAGACCTCGCTTGATGGTATGCCCAACTTAAAAGCCATGAAGCGCAGAAACGTTTTTTTGAACTCTCTCCAATGCATTCCGCTGAACAGCGTAGCCTGGCGACCAAACCGAATGTATCGAAGGCTTAGTATCAGATACTAAGCCTTTGATACAGATTCTGTACCCTTCATTTAGCAGACGACCTGAAAATCTTCACGGTCGTTAACGCAGATACTGATTCTGCCAACATCCAAAGCGACCTGGACACCTGGATGCTTGGTGCAGTCACAACAGTCTGGCCCTAAACCCTGCGAAGTATTTCATCTCCTTTTCTTGCTCCCACAACCCTTCTCACCACAACTATTACATTGCCGGCACAAACATACCGAGGTTGACCAGAGCCCGTGATATGCAACATCACATGTCGTGCTATGAGGGCCCTTGGCTCCCTACTGTAAAAATCGATTGTCCGCCCTATCCTCGAGTATTCCTTCTCCATATGGTCCCCATTCTACTCAGTCCACAAACTCGAACTCGAGAGAGTACAAAGGTGCTTCCTTCGGAACGCCGCCTTCAAGAGACGCCAAGGGAGAGATTCTTTCTGGGCCCACTGACGACCACCTATGACCTTGAGAGCTTGGAGGTGCGTAGGGTCAGAGCAGACATCATCTTCCTGTGAACAATTTGATCGACTGTCCATCACTCCTTCAACACACCCCCCTACAACCCCCGCCATTCCCCAGTATTTCACATTCAGTTCGCCTCTACCAACTACTTGTACCACCAGCCTCTCAACCGACTCCCACGGCTGGCGAACCTCCTACTTGCCTCGTCACCCAATGTGGACTTTTTCCATAGCTCCCTCCAATCCTTCAGGTCCCAAGGAGGGTCAGCCACAAAACTCCTCCCTTTTTAGTTCTTAAGCCTTCTATTTTAATCTTCCTTTATCAAAAACTCTATTTGATGTACTATTGTCTCACTATTGTATCATATTAACACAGTATAACATGGTGTAATAAACGTTTGTATTGGGCATCAGCCCGTGCTCTTTTCCGATGATCAAAAACCAAATGGTCACAAAGATCTAGTGGTACCGGGAGTATATTTCATTACCTAGTTTACATCTGAAAACTGAAACTAATGAAATATACTACAGGTACCACTAGATCTTTTTGACCATTTGGTTTTTGATCATCGGAAAGGTTCAGGGGCATTGATGAGGACAAGTTTTGTGACCAAGTATCAATAGTTTCAGTAAGATCCAACTATACGGCACTGTAGTTATCATATTATCCATATTATGGATGTAGACAATTCCAATGGTCTTCCAGTAACAAAGGAAAGATAACAGAAACTCGATTCTGATCCGAGTAGTGACGGAAAGAACTGCACTAGAAAAGTCGGACAATTGAACGTTCAGTTTTTACAGGTCCCAGCTGATAAATTGGTGTTCAAGCCGTCTCCGCTTTTACAAATGAAGGCTGAGAAGAACGCAGTCGAGGTGGAGTCCTCGAGAAAGGCTCATATCAAAGATGCGGTTGCTCTATGTAAACTATATTATCAGATGGAACAAGAGATCCTCAACGGAATCCATTGGGATGAAATGAAAGTGAGTTTTGATCGCTACGCCTCTATTTTGAGTTCAGCCCCCCCCCCCTTCCCTCACATGTCTACTATTTAAGTATAGGTACTTGCTATTGGGAATGACAGAAGGGCATCAGCAGTTGGTAGTACTGCTCACCAAGTATAAGTAGTTCTTGGGGCAATTTCAATTCCTTTACGTATCTTGAACTGACGATAACATTCACGTTGTACAACAACAACGAAATTCATCAAAATCTGTACATCACGTTAACAGGGTGCGATTTTGAATTAATGAAGACGATAATTCCTTGTGACCTATCATAGGGAGAGGAAGATATGGGGGAAAAATATTATTATAGCTAAATGGGGAGTACAAAGGGGAAAGAATCATTAGTTTTTAGATACCTAAGATAGAATTTGTGTATTCATCAGTGGCGGCTCGTCCATAAGGCCACCTTGGCCCTCGCCCTACCCAAAAATTTGCAAAGGAAAACAGAAAAAACATAGAACAAGGAGAAAAAGCCGTTCTGGGCGGTGGCCAAAATATCGAATCAACTTGAATGCCGAAAACAATCGATCGTTGAATCGTTCCTTGTCAAGGAAGAAGGGAGTTTCATTCTTCCATGGTTCCTTGCTTTCTTCCATGTTCGATAAGAATGATATCAAAACGTTGCCTGACGTTATATTTTGTATGCATTGACTGGTGGTTTTTAGCTTCGTATTTACTCATCATAGTAAAAGTGAATTATTGTCTCCATAATATTAATCAACTAAACATTGAAATTTAATATCTCACGTGCAACGCGTGAACGCTTTGCTAGTGGTCAAGACTGAAGTGGATCACTATTCGCCCAAGGGAATCTCATTTGTTGATTTCTACATTCTGTAAGTTAATAACAGTTAATAACAGTAATATACATAATATTATTATGTAGCTCAGCCAACCGTTGAGAATACTGATTTATTTGTTATCCCTGAAACGGATGGTGACTTCGTTGACTCGAGCTTTGTTTGAGCTAACCAACGAACTCTAAAAGCTAGTTGAAATCAATCTTGCTGTTCTGTGATCGTTCAAAATGTTTTGATACGATTGGATAAGAAAACGTATGTGCAATCTGGGCATAAGAGGACATTTTTAGAGGGGGTTTTCAAGGTACCACTCGGCTAGGAAGCAGATGGTCGCGATTGCTAATTTTTAAAAACCCCAGTAATAGAAACTCCAATAATATAATTTTTTGACTACCTTTATAATGTACTCTTTGAATAGTACTCGTACAGTCACATTTTCTCTTTTATTCTTCCTATCATTTTGAAGATAATTATTTGGGTGGCTAGGTGGGATTGCCTTGCAGCCACCTCCTCGTCAGTAATCCTGGATACTGGTCAGTAACCTTCCCTCCCCTCAAGAGAACTCTTTGGAGAACGATGTTTCCTGACTTGCTAAGAGCTGCATACCACTAATTATGAAGCAGTTTAGCTGTAAGGGTAGTTTGAGTTTAGTTCCTATAGTGAGTACCTAATAGGTAGGTATGCACCTAAATATTGCCCTGGTGCCCCACCAGTTTCTGAGCCCACGAGCCGCCCCTGGTATTCATAACAATTGCTGACAGTTTAGACGAGTGTACTCTTCGATCTCTCGAGCTTTTCCGCGCAAGAGTTGTGCCCCCCTCCGAGACGTAAAGAGCCTTCGAAAGCATTATCAAAGATAATGAATCAAAATCTGGCTAATTGTAACAAGGAGCAACTGAAGAAAGATAGAAATTGTATATTCACCCTTCGCAATTGACTTGAGCAGTGGTTTCATCATGGTTATCCCTTCTTCATGCTCATCTCAAGTGAGGATCACTCACTTCAGTGACACCTCTGCTCACTCGCCTAATTGCGGGTCTCACGTGTGATGGTTTGCTGATTCTTCTGTTCCCGAGTTTTTTGTTCGTCCGCTCTAGGAATAGCCGGCTCTGTGATTGCGGACCGTATTTCCCTCTGGGTGGGCATATTGCCTAACCCTCCTTGAACAGGGACACTCAGCAGCCACATATTACATGGTAGCAGAACGTGGTTGGTAGGCTTGCCTCGGTACCTCCTCCACTATTTTTTTTTTGAATATTTTAAGGAGCTTTCCCAGAAGGGATCAAACCCATTTTGCGTATATAAGTATTTATATTGGCATTGTTCGATTTCTTTCTTTCTTTCAATCCTCTACATTTCTATGTTTCTATGTGTCTAATTTTCTATGTTTCAGCAATTCATTGGGTAAACTTCTGTTTTCAAATTTCTATAACACCCCTGCCAATATCCATGCTTGCAGGAGCATAGTTCTCCACAAGTGATAAATTTGCAGTAGTACCATTACGATGGACGTTAACCATACCTTGGAGTTTTCCAGTTGTTCTTCCTGGATTGAAACTCCATACTACTTTCAGTCCCCCTTTCTTCTACCAACAACGGCCTGGCATACCAGGTTTTGTTTGAATGTGGGAGTGTGATTGTTTGCTGATTCTCCTGTTCCCGAGTTTTTTGTTCGACCGCTCTGGGGATAGCCGGCTCTGTGAATGCAGACCGTATAACCCTCTGGGTGGGCATATTGCAGAACCCCCCAAGAACAGGGAGCTCTCAGCAAACCATTCATTACACACTCAGACTATAGTCTGTTCATACCATTCTGGAGTGAAACCCGAAATCTTTTTGAATAGTATTTTGGAGCATGATGAAACAAGCTTTCAACGAACGATGGTAAACTCGAAAGGAAACAGAAAATGTTCTATTTTGCGAATGTAAATCGATTATAATTGTCAAGGTGACGGAGATTTTGGCCTTCTACCGAAGTCAACAGGAGCACAATATGGGTAACAGCTTCCCGAGTATTGTTGCCTACGGCAAGAATTCTGCGCTGCCTCACTACATTCCGTCACCTACCACCAACCTTACAATAGGAACTTCAGCACCTGTCACCCTTGACACCGGAGGCCAGTATCTAGGTATGTGCTATTGTTTCAAGTTGATTCAACAACAAAATTCTCAATCAATTCGAAACAGGCCTTTTCATCCTGTTGAAGTTGGAAATTTTTTTTTTTTTTTTTTAATGCTTTATTTCATATAATTTACAAAACAAAAATAATATATAATGGTAAAGGAAGAAATATAATTTCCCATATGAGCTTCAATAGCTCGCGTTGGGAAATGAGTCTCTGGTTTCTCTCCATCAGATCGCATTTCTCATTTCATTGTTGCTAGGGTAGGTATATCAAATAAATTATCGTTAATAATATTGAGAGAGTTACGAGTATAAAATTTATACTCGTAACTCTCTCAATATTGTTAACGATATTCTTAACTACTATAGGAATACTTTAAACATTTAATGTTTAAAGTATTCCTATAGTAGTTAAGAAAATACAAATTAATACAAAGGTAAGTAGATTTACAAGTGTTTCAAGTAAATATTCAATGAAAACTTGAAGAACTTCGTTTTTCTCCCATCTACTAACTGTTTTTTGTTATCAGTCGATAATTTATTAAAACATTTAATCGCTTTGTATCTGTAGTGCTGTTGGGCCAGAGTAGTTCGGTACCGAGGTGGTTTCAACGTGTAGGAGACATCTTTTGCCCTAGTACTTATTAAATGATCCGGAACCGCTAGAGCGTTTTCCCTCAACATTTGATTCAAGCAGGTGACTTCAGCTAGCTTCATAAATGGTATAATCTCCAAACGCCTGAATAAGGGTAATGATGGCATACGATAGTTCGATTTAGTTATTAAACGAATAATTGCTTTTTGGGTAATAATTATGGGTTTATAAGCCGTGGCATATCCTCCACTCCATGCTGGTAAACAATAAAGCAATATTGAAGCCGCCAAGGCATGGTAGACCTTCATCAGGAATTTTGTATCCAAAAAGACTCTTAATTTTGCGAAAACATGAATCAATTTTCGTAATTTACTGTTTGTTTCCCTAATCTGTCGATCCCATTTCTTATTTTCATCTAAATATACCCCCAAATACCTGGCATTATTAACTTTAATTATGGATTGACAGTTTGAACAATCTTCTTGACAGTCGTGGTTGTACAATTTCAATGAATTTTGGTAAGGCTGTGTTTTTGGTGTGATAGAGAAGGTTATGAAGTTAGTTTTTTTTAATATTTACTGTCAGCTTATTGTGAGTCAACCAAGCGTAGATAATGTTTAGGCTTTTTTCAGCCAATAGGTACGCCTCGCTCCAAGAATGAGCCACTGTGTACAACACTGTATCGTCCGCAAACAGCTTCGAATATTTAATTTAGCTAAATCGTTTATGTATAGTATGAACAAGACTGGCCCAAGCACTGTACCCTGTGGTACACCATATTTTCCCAGTATAATCTCTTCACTTGTGGCATTATTCACTCTCACACATTCCTATTTCCTCCTATTTAGTAGGTAACTCTGAAACCAGTGAACTGTTAATTCGTCTAAACCATAATTTCGTAATTTTTTGAACAGTCTATCATGCGATATTGTCTCAAATGCCTTTGCAAGATCCAACAATATAGCTACAGGTTTCAAATCGTTGTCTAAGTCATCAGTCAATTTCTTGCTCAAAAGACAAACTGCATCGGATGTACTTTTTCCCTTCCTAAACCCGTATTGTTCTTCAAATAGTATTTGATTAGACTCCAAAAATGATACTAATTGATTTCTTACAATTTTTTCAATTATTTTAGCCAGCGTGTTTACTAATGATATGGGTCTATAATTTTCACACAAAGTTCTATCACCTTTTTGGTTTATTATCTTCGATAATGAACCATTGGAATCGCCCAAAGAAAAAAAAATTTTAACCCCCCCTCAAAATTTGTTGGTTTACGTTTCAAGATACGTAGATTCAGAAAATCGAATTAAAAAAAATCCGTCCGTCCGCCGTACGCCGTCCGTGGCACTTTGCCCAGTTAGCGTTGAGCTAAAATTACGAAATTTGGTTCCTGGGTTTGGACCAGCCCCACAATGATCCTCGAAACTTTTCATAACCCTAGGTCAAGGGGAAGAGGTTCAAAACGAAATTTAAAATTTCGACGATGTCATATCTCAAAATATTCAACTGAACCGTCTAATTTTTAGTTCACTTTTGAATGACCTGAAACATTACGAATCTTTTAAGACCAATTGAATTTTTGTGCGACCAGCTGTTCGTTCACAGTGAGCGCGCAAAGGTTTAGGAAAAACACTAAACTTTCGCGTCGAAAACGGTCGTCATGTGGGTCAACCGCCAGACGCCCAGAATAAAACTACCTTTTTTCATCTTCCCGATAAACTACAGTCTAGAAATTTTAACCGTGAGTCGGGGATAGACCACATTGCAATATTCACTCGGTTTATCATCTGTAAAATTGTTTAAATATTACATTTTTGTAATAATACAAATTAAATTTTGATGATGAGCTATTGACTTGAAATTTTACAAATAGGTCAGAACTGGATCACAATGCAATATTCACTCGGTTTCTTGTCTGTAAAATTGTTTAAATAATACCTATTTGTTTAAACAAATTAAATTTTGATGATGAGCTAGATACTTGAAATTTTAAATATAGGTCAGAAATGGATGACATTTCAATATTCACTCGGTTTGTATGACATGGTATGAGTATGGTATGGTATATTATTGTATGTATGATTTGGTATAATACAGTATGGTATGATAACAAAGAAATTCGTATGGTATGGTATGAGTACGGTGAGAATATGGTATGGTGCCGATTTGCAATACAGTCTGGTATAGACAGATGGGTGATCTGCACAAGGAAGATAATAAACCGTTGTGTCAAGAATTTGCAGAGTTTGTGGTTTATTATCTTCGATAATGAACCATTGGAATCGCCCAAAGAAAAAAAAAATTTAACCCCCCCTCAAAATTTGTTGGTTTACGTTTCAAGACACGTAGATTCAGAAAATCGAATAAAAAAAATCCGTCCGTACGCCGTACGCCGTCCCCCGTACGCCGTCCGCGCCACTTTGCCCAGTTAGCGTTGAGTTAAAATTACGAAATTCGGTTTCTGGGTTTGGACCAGCCCCACAATGGTCTTCGAAACTTTTCATAACCCTAGGTCAAGGGGAAGGGGTTCAAAACGAAATTTAAAATTTCGACAATGTCATATCTCAAAATATTTAACTGAAACGTGTAATTTTCAGTTCACGTTTGAATGACCTGAAAAATTACGAATCTTTTAAGACCAATTGGATTTTTGTGCGACCAGCCGTTCGTTCACAGTGAGCGCGCAAAGGTTTAGGAAAAACACTAAACTTTCGCGTCGAAAACGGCCGTTATGTGACCCAACCCTCAGACGCCCAGAATAAAACTACCTTTTGTCATCTTCCCGGTAAACTACTGTCTAGAAATTTTAACCGTGAGTCGGGGATAGACCACATTGCAATATTTACTCGGTTTCTCATCTGTAAAATTGTTTAAATAATACCTTTTTGTACTAATACAAATTAAATTTTGATGATGAGCTATTGACTTGAAATTTTAAAAATAGGTCAGAACTGGATCACAGAACTGGATTCACTTGGTTTCTTGTCTGTAAAATTGTTTAAATAATACCTATTTGTTTAAACAAATTAAATTTTGATGATGAGCTAGATACTTGAAATTTTAAATATAGGTCAGAAATGGATGACATTTCAATATTCACTCGGTTTGTATGACATGGTATGAGTATGGTATGGTATATTATTGTATGTATGATTTAGTACAGTATGATAAGATAGAAAAGAAATTCGTATGGTATGGTATGAGTACGGTGAGAATATGGTATGGTGCCGATTTGCAACACAGTCTGGTATAGACAGAAGGGTGATCTGCACAAGGAAGATAATAAACCGTTGTGTCAAGAATTTGCAGAGTTTTTAAAAATTCTTGACACAACGGTTCATTATCACCCTTCTGTCTAGATCACTAGGTCTAAATGTCTAGATCCTAAATGTTAGATTAATTATTATTATCAATTTTATCAAGTACCTAGTGAAAATTATTATAATTTATTGTTAGGTATTAATAATTCGTATTTATTATTAATAATAATAATTATTAATTATGATTAATTAATACGATATAATTCTGGGGTTTTTAATACTACGTCGGTAATAATTTTTTTATAAAAGAAGTACCTACCAACAAACATTCGAAATTACCTTCATTTCCGTAGCACGAAACGCACCTCAGAACAACAAACTCGACATCACTTAAGCCATATGATGTTCCAAAGAGCTTTTAGTATGAAAGTGGACCTGTATTTCAACAGTTTGAGTCACGATCGTGATGTGAGGCACTATCTTTGAGCCGTCATTGTGAACGAACGGCTGGTCCTACAAAGCTGCGGATGGTCTTAAAAAATTCTACGGAACAAACTCTATCTAAATATGAAATAAAAAACATACCGTTCTATATGAATTTTTCGAGATAAGAGATTTTGAAATTTGCAAAATTTGTTTTGAACCCCTTCCCCTTGACCTAGGGTTATGAAAAGTTTCGAGGACCATTGTGGGGTTGGTCGAAACCCATAAAAAAAATTTCGTAATTTTAACTCAACGCTAACTGGGCAAAGTGGCGCGGACGGCGTACGGCTACTTACCCGATGTTCGAAGAAGGATGGAGAGCGACTGGCTGCGGCCTTGCTACGAGGTTACGCAGCTACTAACCGGACATGGGAACTTCAGTGGAAAACTTCACGAGTTCAGGCGCCGCGATTCCCCAGCCTGCCCGTGCGGAAAGCCCCTGGAGGTGGCTGAGCACGTCGTTCGTGACTGCCCACTGTATGCAGAGCAAAGGCACGACCTATGCGGAGACGCTGTATACAGCGACGCCCTTGAACGCCTCCTGATGACCAAAGAGAGATGCCAAACATTCCATACATTCTGCACGGCATGGTCTCGTCTGAGAGGCGAAGGAGCAGAGCTCCCCACCTTAGACCATTGAGTACTGGGGAATTTTAATGTAGAGTAGCTTAGCATAGGTTAGGATTAGCGGTGGGAGGAAATTTATACAAGTACTCGCCATAGTAGATTAGATTTGTGTGATACTAGATTAGTGAAACACTCTGTGATAAATATATGTTAGATTAGGATATTTTTATCTATTTTAAATTGTGTGTGTGCGGATTGATTGAGTGGTGGAGGTGCCTACCGGTCTTGGGGGGGCAGCAAACTGGTAGGTTATTACAATTTTGCCTTTGTTAATTTCATTCTTTTGTTCTTTTATTTTCATTTTGTTAATTTACCCTAGGGCTGTTCGGCCTCCTGCAAGAAAGCTCTGTCACAACGAGTGCCAGGAGGCCATTTAGGAAGGGTGGGCCCGGGACCGGTGGGACTCCTCCAATCCCTCGGTCTATTGTGTGAATGTAACCAACTGTGAATGAGATTTTATTGGCGAGAATGTAAATTATTAATGAGTGAATGTATTACATAAAAGAAACCCGACTGTGATAACCGCGTTCCTGTATAAACTTTATTGTGATAACCTAGGCTAGCGTAGAATAAGGACGGGAGGAATTTTATAGGAGTACTCACCCGTCACACCCCTGTACAGTATGAGCCTGCCAGTGATTGAAGAGCCGCAAGCCATAAGAAGAGGCGGCGAGTAATGAGGCCGAGCAACATATATTTATATATAAGAGAAAAGCCTGCCAATGATGGAAGAACCACAAAATATAAGAAGAGGTGGGGAGTACTGAGGCCGAGCTGATGAGAAAATAGATCTCAGAAAGGGATCTACCCCTCTGCCCCTAAAAAATCCCGTACAAAACCCGGCACCTCCACGTGGTCCGTCTGGACATGCCTATGCATGACTAAGACCGGAGGGGGCAGAAAAAGGGGGACCTGCTGCTGTGCTTGGCATTGAAAATGCCAAAAACAAGTCTGCCAAAGCCTAAGAGCCTGAAAAACATTGTCATGGGCCCCATGGCCTAGATACAATGTACCACAGAAGTGCACAGCAGTACGGCGGACGGACGGATTTTCTTTTATTCGATTTTCTGAATCTACGTATCTTGAAACGTAAACCAACAAATTTTGAGGGGGGGTTAACATTTTTTTTTCTTTGGGCGATTCCAATGGTTCATTATCGAAGATAATAAACCAATAGGAATAACTATAGTTTTTTTTAAATTATCTGGGAATACACCACTAATGAAGCTCAAATTCAAAATAACATTTATTGGGTCAGCCAAGATCGTTTTGTATTTTGTGTATATTTCAGTCGATATTCCATCAATTCCAGGGCTTGAATTACTTTTTAATGAATCGATCGCTTTAATGACATCTTCTACGCATGTGGAAGTAAAATTGAACTGGTTTTGTTGCGTTGGCACCTCCGTGTTCAAAGAGGAATATTTGGCTGCGGGTTTTAGATTGTTAGCTAGTAACAATGAGTTACGACTTGGACTGAGGAGCTTCCACTCAGTGTAACTTATAATTTTTTAATTCCTCTCTCCAAGATTTTGAGGGATGATTTGAGGCGCTTGCTATCAAAACCAGCTGATTCTATTTTTGGAAATTTTACAGGAGGGACAAAAAACTTCTCACGTCCAGAGTTCTAAAGCTAAATTTTTTTAAATTTTCAATTGTAGGTATAACCGCCTAGAATTTGATTAGTTTTTCATTTTCATTGCTATTGCATTAACTTGGGAAAGAAAAGTATTGGCTACTTGAAGTAAAATTATTCGAGTACAAATTTATGTAGGTAAAACCAAAACATTTGGCAATTTCTGATCTCCAAAATTTAAAAAAAAATTGTCCGAAGATCAAGAGTTGCAATTACAAATTGGTAGTACATACATAAAACTTAAGTTAATGATCAAAAAATCAAATCAAGACCGAGAGAAATGGATTAATAAAGTAAATAGGAAAACATATCAATGAAAAAAAAAGTTCAGTAACGAAAAATGAATAAAGGCATTTAAATACTACTGCATCAGAAACTCAAACACTTTTTTTTAAATTGGCTAAATCTTTTGATAAGCTTAATGTTCGGAGGGCTTAATGAAAAAGTCTGGGGCCTGAATAGCACACTTAATTGCGTCAGATAAAAATTTCACTTGGGATAAGGGATCGGTACCATAATACCCGAGTGATACCATGTAATCGAGGGATTTTAGAAAGTTTATATTTATATAGTATTGGAGTAAATTTGGCGCATAAGTAGTAAGTCGAGGGGTAAGTATTACAAATGTTAAAAACAAAGGTTTGCTGGGTCTTTGATATCCAGATCTAAATATAAGTCGCATACTGACTTTATTGCCACGTCAAGTGATCTAAAAGTAGCTCAGAATAGAGTACACGAATGCATGAAAAGTAATTTTCAGGGCAGATAAAGGAAGAAATTTATTTCAAAATTTAAATTTAAGGATGATGGATTTTGCATTTATTTGATTCATCAGGTGTTGAATTGTTAGCTTTTTGAATACACTCAATATCATGAGTGAATTGTTGTTACCCTCGTTCAAGATGAATTGTTGTTACCCCAATCTCATCTACTCACGAGTACGCATCTTTAGTGGGTACACGGGAGGCTTAAGATTCCGCCCAGTGGGGCAATTAAAGGATCAGAGCAGCTTAATGAAACCTTAAGATTCCTCCCCCGACTACCTGCGGGCAGTTAGGAGTATCCTTAAGATTCCGCCTCTCTGGAGGATGTTTTTATTCCGCAACCCCGTCTACTTGATCTATATGTCCAACTAATCTATATGGTACTAATCAGTTGATTAGGGGATGTTTTTATTCCGCAACCCCGTCCACTTGATCTATATGTCCAACTAATCTATATGGTACTAATCAGTTGATTAGGAGAGGTTTTTATTCCGCAACCCCGTCGATGAGGGATCAGCTAGCTTTCTTCGTGCATTGTACAAGCAGGTTGAAAACGCAGTTAGTAAAATATGGAAATTATATTTGGCAATTTATTAACGAAATTTGTCAACAAAGGTTACGGGTTCAAACATTAATTCCGTCCAACGTTTCTAAATATATTAACAGATTAATTTCGTCCAACAGTTTCAGCATAAAACGACGATAGATTGGTAACTAGCTCGGCTCTCGAGATTTGTTGAGCAACATACAATTGGATTTGGTTTTGAAGAGCCGTTTTTCGAGCTATAGTTCGGGAATCGTGGAATCTATGGGTGGCGTGCCTGCTGTTCAGTTTTATGTAGACTTCATTTTTGAACTTCAACAACGTATCCGTGAAAGTGTAGATATCTGGATGGCTTTTGCTGAAACTGTCACCTAGGTGTCGGTTGGATGACTCACAGCAGTTTGTTGTTTTATTCACAACAGCACTAAGCTCTGCCCATAGATTTGGTGGGTATGTCGAGGTATTGATGTAGTTTTTCCTCAAATAGTTTATAAACTTTGTGACTCCCGCTGACGCTTGCGGTTTTTCTTTTAACAAATCCTCAAAAGCTAGAGGTACTTCTGATCGGGGCAGAAATATAAGACCAAAAAAGTTATTATTAGACTAATTATTAGCCATCGCACTGCCGTATCAATACTGAACGACATCACCAGGCGATACCCGATCCGCAACATGGGAGGTAAACAAACACGGAGGTACGGGAAATTCGGGTTCACCTGGCCACTGATAGACCGGGCGGAGTCTTAAGAGGGCGCCGTACGTGACAGCTCTTATAAGAAATCAATGTATCTGTCCCGCCATGTAACTCTGCCAAAACTGCACCGATTTCCTTGATTTTTTTTTTCTTTTTCAAGTTAGATCAAGTCCTAGTGATCCTACTTTTGCGATTTTTGATATGACGTCCCTGAAGACAGCCATCATCTCATGAAGTTGGTATTCCGAGAGAGATGGGAGGTTGCCCCAGTTGGATGGTTGTTTCTTCCTTATATGAAGTGATATGGAAATTGTGCTCCGTAGGATCTCTTTTTCAGATCCTAAGCTTCAATTTGAGTGCTCAAGCGATAAAAACGGTTCATTTTTGGGGATGTGGTGTCCCGGGAAAAATTGACATCTGATATTGAAGCAGTTTGAATGGCGGGACACAGGCGGGAACGCCAGTAGTTTAGCCCTTTACCGCTAGATCCCGCTGACTGAGGAAAGTGAAAAAGGGCTACATCCCAAGTACCTGCGGTCCCATAATCTCTATACCTACCAGTCAAACAGAGGTGCAGACTCTTCTGAAAGCTAAAGTTGTTCTGCATGGGTTTCCCAAATCCCAATAGCGTTGTGGGGGTTATCTGGAAGAGTTGAAGTCATTATTGGGAAAAGGGGCCACGTCATTCATGACTTGGCCGGTCACTACTCTCTGTTGTGAAAGGGCGAGGGAAGATAAATTAATAAATGAGTCATTACAGTTGAGTTTACTACAGCCAACATGCCCGAAAATATGATAGTTTTTTGACATTTTGCGTCAAATCCGCCTACACAATAGAAAAGAGTTAGGTAATGTGAATTCCAGAAAAATTGCAAATTGCATAGTTGGATGCAGAATAAAAAAAACTCTGCAAATTCTTGACACAACGGTTTATTATCTTCTTTGTACAGATCACCCTTCACATTATTATTATAATATTATTTTTACATTGGACATGAAATTCTAACTTTGACTTGTGTATTTTATAATATGTGTTGTAGGTAACTTTTTACTCCTCCAGAACTTGCTTGTCGTTTTAGGCTACTACTAGGAATTGCAAAAGTAGGTACATACAAAGGTAGCCAAGTCGTGGAGATTATTCATTAAAAAAAAAACAGTGCTACAATTTACTGAAAAATATTGATATAATTGACATATATTCAATTTCACATTATCACGATACGTACCTACTTATAAATTATTCATTTATATCTTTTTGTACATTGATGTTGAGGGATGTCATCCCTCAACATCATTCTTACTGACGGTCAAACTAAATCACACACACTCTTTTTTTGTACATTGTTTTGCACCTACGAAATCAGGGGATTCTCTAATCGGCATGTTCCTTGATACTCGGGGATCCAAAATTTCATGTAGGACACAATTAAAATAAAAGTTTTCAAGGGTAGGCACCATTGTATCCCAAAATCTTTGGTCCCTCTCAATACGCTCTACCCTAATCGCTTGTGGGGTCCAGGCACAGAAAATGCAATATGACCTGCTGGCAATTGCCAGCTGGCCCTGGATTTGGTAGTAATATTTATGTTTTTTATTAAAACCCCATCCTCCTTTCTTATCACTTATCCAATAATCTATTTTTTTCGTCTTCAATCCTTCTTCTATCTCGGCACACGAGGATGGACATTTTATTTCTACGATGCCGTCATCGCCAATGAGACCGTCAGGTGTTGCACCCAAAAATTGATTTTGAAAGTGTTTTTTCCCAAGAGACCCAGATGTGTTTTTCCCAAGGTGATACCCTAGGAGATTAGAAAGCCAGTTAGTGACAGGTAGGATTTAGGTTTTAACGGGATAACGGGAGAATATCAGATTTTGAAAGTACGTTTTTCCCAAGGGACGGTAATTATCCAGATAAATAGGTAGTATTTATTAACTCGGTATTTGAAAACCATGTGCTGTTTGAATCAGCTGGGTCAGTTTGAACCAACACATGTTGGGGGGGGGGGGGGGGGGTTAAAACAATTTTTTCTTTGGGCGATTCCAATGGTCCATTATCGAAGATAATAAACCAAAATACTATTTGAATGGTTTCCTAACAAAAATGTTTTTGATTTCAATGATGATTCTAAAAAAAGAAGAAATGGGTAATGACTAAATTATTCATCTTCAAAACAGCTCTGAATTTTGAGGGAAATGATCGTTTCCATTTTAGACCAATATTTAAAAATATTATTGAAAAAGTGTCGGCAGTTCAGTTGATATCCCGGCTCCCGTTGTGGCCCAGCGTCAAGGCAAGGAGGTCGGTAGGTGGTGGTTTTACCCTTTCCTTTGTTGCAATCGCAGGGTGAATGAAAAGGAGGTAAGCCATCTCAAGTACGTCATCGCTTTGTCAACATGTTCCCTGGGCAGTCAACGGTAGGTAGAGCTACGACAAGTAGCTGTACCTGCCGGGGATTTTCCAAACTTGAACCTTGTTCATGTCAGAAACATAGTTCTCTCGGAATCCACTGCAGTAGCAGGCGCCACTCTTACGGCGCGCTCTTAAGGTCGCTCTAAGCGATGGGATTAGTGAGGCGCTCAAATCCGTCGAGCTACTGACAACACGGGAGGAATCTTAAGGCTCCCGGGTACACCCACCTCAATGCGTGGAAATAGCTTGTATTTTGACTTTAACCTTTCGAATCCCACCATTCTGATTAGATCATATTTTACAGATGGAACTATTGACACAACCAGGGTTTGGCATTTCGGAACACCCACACCACTACAGAAAAAAGTGTATACAGCGCTCCTTCAAGGTACCTAATATTGAGATACTCAATCAGATTACTTAATCTATTCTCAGATTACATATCTAGATAAATAACACTGCTCTACAAATAAAAGACGGCTGGCAGGACGCCAACTAGTACGTCAGAGCCTATGACGCACAAGCGTATTACGTCAGACGGCTAGCAGGAGGCCAACTAGCACGTCAGAGCCTATGACGCACGAGCGTATGACGTCAGACGCCTGGCAGGAGGCCAACTAGTACGTCAGAGCCTATAACGCACGTGCGTATGACGTCAGACGGCTGACAGGAGGCCAACTAGCACGTCAGAGCCTATGACGCACGAGCGTATGACGTCAGACGGTTGGCAGGAGGCCAACTAGTACGAACTTGCAACGCTCATTGATAGAAGCGGGTCACAGTTCAAAGACAAACGGACATTTCGTACAAAGAACACCTACAATAAGAATTGTGATAATAAATAAAAAAAAATATACTCGAAGAATAACATGAAATCCGATTTGAAATTTATTTTTTACCTGACGAGTCAATGATTAGTGAAAACCCGGACTTTCCTCTGATGTACCACGTTTTTCTTCTCCAAACGTGATTTGGAAAGCTGATATTCGGACTCAACTTTTAGACCCTTATATCCGGCCTGTAGCGTTTGAAACTTCAAGTAGAGCAATTGTCGAGTCAAATACATCGAGGAAACGAAAAAAATTTGACTTCATTTCGACTCGATGTGTTTATTTGAGTTCGAATGGACCTTCAAGAAGAGCAATTGTCGAGTCAAATTCATCGAGAAAACGAAAACACAAATTGTGGGTACTGCTTTCGTACAAGTACGCAACCACGGGGGACATTTTATGCCTTTGCGCCCCCTCCCATCAGAAACATATATGACGCTTGCATTCGTGTTGACAATATAAATGATTGAGAATGATCACCTGTGTGTAAACAATTATTTAAACAATCACGCTCATACCGCAGCTTGTCGGCCACGCACTTCGCAGTTGTTAACGTAATATGGTTAGGTAAATCGAGAGCTATCCAACGAGTGGTGAACGATTTTTGTACGATGATAACTGGCGAAGATAAAGTTCCGTAGCAACGAATCGGTTGTAAGCGAAAATCATCAGAAACTCCGTTACATGTCCCGCGTTACATTTTCGAGTTAAGGCCCTTAGAGAGTTAAGGCCCTTAGAGGAGTTCGAGGCCCTTAGAGTGTTTTTGCAGACTACGACGTTAGAGGGTACGTGACGTTGGTTTAGGGCGAGCATTTCAAGATGCTAACCTTTTTTCGCGTACGACGTACGAGTTGGTGGTGGGGGAGACGTTCTATCAAGTTTAAAAGTCACGTCAGGTCGTCGAGTGACGCTAAAACCTTCCTAGATTGTTCCAGTAATTAAACGGTATGCAGATAGCAGGGAATCTTCAGAAATCAAAGGATTTTCTATTTTTAAATTTAACGAAAAACTTTTACTTATTTTTTTTTTATATAATCACTTCACCGTTTTCAAATTTTCAAGGACTAATTCCATAATTTTTATTATTTTCATCTCCCTTTATTTCCTGCCTCTTCATCATTTCTTCCTGCCTCTTCATCATTTCTGTCTGCCTCTTCATCATTGCCATAATTTTCAAGTCTCGTCCTTCCTGCCTCTGCACACTCTGATTCATTAAACTCATCAGTTCCTCATCCCTCTTTCTGTTAACATCTAGCTTTTTGCTTTCCAGATCCAGCTTATTGATTTCCATATCCAGCCTCTTCTGCTACATTGCCAGTTTCTGTTTTTCTATTTCTACGTGAATGCGTTTTGATGAATGGTTCTCTGCTTGGTCCCTAGCCATATATCTTTCCACGAAAGAATTGATTCCTCGTTTCCTTTTTCTTATGGCTGGAGTGTGCGGTGGGGGGGTTGCCTTGATGACTGGGGGGGTTGTGCTGCAGGAGGGGACTGGTTCAGTCGGATCAATGTCACGTACATCCACAACCTCAATCTCCTGCAAAAAAGAATATGTGTATAAAATAAACTGATCAACATGTGCAGTGGTGCCTACCTGATACTTTCAACCTAATTTTCCTATTTATCACGGTCAACAAAATACATAAAGATAATCTAACGACGCAAGCAAAATGTATGCGAACACAACTATAAAAGGTTTAGATTACCTTTATTATGATTTACAAAGTGACAGTATTTCAATTACTTGAATTGTTCATCCCCCAGCAGTTTATGGCTAATACGGCAATATAATTTCTGCTCATCTCTATTTTTTAGAACAACCACTGATAAAACAACTAGTGAAAGTAAAATGAGTCCTAACACAGATACAGGAAGAACATAATATCTTCTTGCATATCTTCTTATATATCTTAATTTCCTAAGACGAAACCGTTCTATGATCCACATTTGGTCCCTAAGGCTGATCCATAGAGTTAAAAATTCCGTTATATTATAAATCCATACAAATCATTATAATGATCAATAACGAAAGGTACAAACCCCATCAAAAACCGTTTCACAGTGATTTCACCAACAGGTAAAACAATCAATGGACCCGTATTTGGAAGCCTTCATAAAGCTTCAAATTTTAATGGTTTGGTATAGAAAGTTGACTAACCTGCTGATTTGTATCCATTATTTTAAATTAAATCTTCAAATTAACTTCAAAAAATACACTTCTACACTGAAACAGACGAGGAAACACTTGTTTTTGACACTCGTATCTCGGGGCCGAATATTTGGTTATAACTTGGGAAGGTTATGGAATCCGTTGCGTAGCGTCGGAGGTTTCCTGAGTAGCACGCAGGTGAGGCAGTTTAACGTCGTACGTAGCCTCAAGGTCACGTACGACGCTTCATCATGACATCATAAATGGGGTCTACGTAGCACGCAAGTGGTCTGCAAAAACTCTCTTATGTAGCAAAGTAAAGACATAAAATGTCAAAATTAAAAACGGCACAAGTAGTTCTTTGAATTGAACTATCAAATAATCAACTGGGAACAACACAAATAACAAGAGGAAGAAGAATGAATGAATGAATAATTGATTTATTCCGATAGACATAATTATATATACATCAATGGTAGTATGATTGAAAGTACCTATAATAATATTTAAAATAATAAAGAAGAATGTACCTAGGTGGAATGTATGTAGTCTAGGAAATGTATGTCGTCAATAGGTGTGTCTAACCTCACAAAATGTGTGTCTAATCCCTGGATGACTGAATGAATTCGATAGGAGACGGGGGTTGTCAGTGATTCTATGAGCGGCGATCCACTGACGATCGTATAACTCCTTTGACGATCCTGGCACTCCACTGACATTCGTGGAACTCCACTAACGGTGGTAGAACTCCACTGACGATCGATCCAAATGGAGTCGCGCGTCAAGAAGTCAGGGGGGAGTCAGTAGGATTATGGTAGGGTGATAAGTGCGGGGGGAGGGCAGTGACTAATGCAGTGGCGATCCACTGACGATCGTGGAACTCCACTGACGATCGTTACAAAATGGAGAGGCGTGGCAAGAAGTCAGGGGGTAGGCAGTAGGATGATGAGTGGATGGGGCGGGGGGGGGGGGGGGAGTGACTAGTGGAGCGGCGATTCACTGACGATTGTGGAACTCCACTGACGATCGTGGAACTCCACTGACGATCGTTCCAATTTGGAGAGGCGTGGCAAGAAGTCAGGGGGTTGTCAGTGATTCTATGAGCGGCGATCCACTGACGATCGTATAACTCCTTTGACGATCCTGGCACTCCACTGACATTCGTGGAACTCCACTAACGGTGGTAGAACTCCACTGACGATCGATCCAAATGGAGTCGCGCGGCAAGAAGTCAGGGGGGAGTCAGTAGGATTATGGTAGGGTGATAAGTGCGGGGGGAGGGCAGTGACTAATGCAGTGGCGATCCACTGACGATCGTGGAACTCCACTGACGATCGTTCCAAAATGGAGAGGCGTGGCAAGAAGTCAGGGGGTAGGTAGTAGGATGATGAGTGGATGGGGCGGGGGGGGGGAGTGACTAGTGGAGCGGCGATTCACTGACGATTGTGGAACTCCACTGACGATCGTTCCAAAATGGAGAGGCGTGGCAAGAAGTCAGGGGGTAGGCAGTAGGATGATGAGTGGATGGGGCGGGGGGGAGTGACTAGAGGAGCGGCGATTCACTGACGATTGTGGAACTCCACTGACGATCGTGGAACTCAAGTTTAACTCCTCCAATGGAACTCCACTGACGATCGTTCCAGATGGAGAGGCGTGGCAAGAAGTCAAGGGGTAGGCAGTAGGGATGGGTCAAGAAACGAGAAACTAGTTTGGAAAAAAAACGTTATAACCTCAATAAACAATAACACGTTATAAACTCAATTGGAAAAAAACTAGTTGAAAAAAAAAAGGCACAAGTACTTAGTTATTTGAATTGAACTAACAAATAATCAACTGGGAACAACACGAAAGGGGTTTTTCCAAATCAGGCAATTTTATTAGGTACCTACATCAAAAAGAGCAAACCTCAGTTCCTCCAAAGTTGAAATGCTCATGTTCCTCAATGGAAACAACGAATATTGCTCTCAAACATTGGGAGACTTTTCCTAATAACTCGTTCTTGCTTGGTGTTATACATACTATCGTACTATACATACTATGTACTATCGTGTTTCATATTACTATTACTCCCGCATTACTGTTGAAAAAATAATCTCTACTGATTGTGCGATTCAAATATATACCTAGTAGGTGTTACCTACCTATGTTTTCTCATGTTTGATCGGTTTTTATTACTTTCTACTTCTACCTATTTGATGATTGTTCTCCAAACTTGATGACATACAAAGAACCGTAAACAGAAAAATTTAACCAAAGATGTTATCATCTACTTTTGTTAAATACTATTTTGGAGCCCTTTTTTGCAAGTCCCGTTCATTAAAACCAATCTCCTTGCTAATTTAAAACAAACTATCTTCAAATGTGTCGACAAAGATTTCGTTTTTCCTATCAGTTGAAAATATATTATATTAGAACACCCGTTTTTCGTTGAGAAGAAAAGAAACTAGTTTTTTCGACAGTTATTTTAATGTAACGAACGTTATTTTACGTTTCTCGAAAATAACCGTTATGCCCATCCTTACTTGAGGCCTCATTTGATTAGACATTTGAAAAGAGACGAGTGTTGAAACTATCGATAGCACTGTCGATAGTTTTTGGAAAAACCGTCGATAAAGGAAACCGAAACTATCGATAGCTCAACACCACTAGGTGACCTTGAATATCTCGGAGGAAGCCGGAGCTTTTTTCTAATCACAGATGTTCTCAATGGAGGAGGGAGGAGAAAATTGGGTGGCGAAGGGGGAGGAAGGCGGCAGGAGGAGGAAAGTGGAAGGAGGGCGATGGGTGGAGAACCCAATATCAAGAAGATAACGAGAGTTCAATAGAGAACCCAATATCAAAAGGATAACGAGAGCTCAAGGGGATAACGGGATTGGTGTAGGGGGGGGGGGGTAAAGGGGGATATTGGCGAGATTCTGGGATTCCTGGCGGCCAATTAATGGTCCGTCATTCATGAGCGGACCCTCACTACATAAACTACACTCATCCGAAACGTACTGGGCGACTCACACATTATTGTTACTGAAGGGCTTGCAACCGTGCAATGCAGGTAAAAAAGGAAAACCGTCGGATTGGACGAACTGACGAACTGAAAAGGAAAAGACGAACTGACGGTCGGAACGATTTGGAGGAAGACGCTCTGTTTGGTCGGCGTGGCATCATACGAGTATGATGCCACCCGCACGGCACGAAAACCGCCATGGCATCATATGATGCCATCCGCACTGAATGGGTTAAAAGGTAGTCGCCCACTTGTCGTCATCGGACGGAGCGCATGCACGCATCGGACGTATCGGAGATCGGCAATGCCGACGAGAATCCGCGAAGGGGCATTCATTCCGAATCATCCGTACGCAGTGTCAGGAATTCCTAGAATATGGGCGCCCCCTTCTTTCTCGCCGTACGGAGCCCATTGTAGTTATACGACTTGCGAGTAGGGGGATAGGTATCGATGTTTCAAAAACATCGATGTTTTACTCTTCCACGTTTTGGTTTATTATCTTCGATAATGAACCATTGGAATCGCCCAAAGAAAAAAAATTTTTAACCCCCCCTCAAAATTTGTTGGTTTACGTTTCAAGATACGAAGATTCAGAAAATCGAATAAAAAAAAAATCCGTCCGTCCGCCGTACGCCGTCCGTGGCACTTTGCCCAGTTAGCGTTGAGCTAAAATTACGAAATTTGGTTTCTGGGTTTGGACCAGCCCCACAATGATCCTCGAAACTTTTCACAACCCTAGGTCAAGGGGAAGGGGTTCAAAACGAAATTTAAAATTTCGACGATGTCATATCTCAAAATATTCATCTGAACCGTGTAATGTTTAGTTCACTTTTGAATGACCTGAAAAATTACGAATCTTTTAAGACCAATTGGATTTTTGTGCGACCAGCCGTTCGTTCACAGTGACCGCGCAAAGTTTTAGGAAAAACACTAAACTTTCGCGTCGAAAACGGCCGTTATGTGACCCAACCCCCAGACGCCCAGAATAAAACTACCTTTTTTCGTCTTCCCGGTAAACTACAGTCTAGAAATTTTACCATGAGTCGGGGATAGACCACATTGCAATATTCACTCGGTTTCTCATCTGTAAAATTGTTTAAATAATACCTTCTTGTAATAATACAAATTAAATTTTGAGCTATTGACTTGAAATTTTAAAAATAGGTCAGAACTGGATCACAATGCAATATTCACCCGGTTTCTTGTCTGTAAAATTGTTTAAAATAATACCTATTTGTTTAAACAAACTAAATTTTGATGATGAGGTAGATACTTGAAATTTTAAATATAGGTCAGAAATGGATGACATTTCAATATTCACTCGGTGTGTATGACATGGTATGAGTATGGTAAGGTATATTATGTTTGTTGGTAGGTACTTCTTTTATAGAAAAATTATTACCGACCTAGTATTAAAAACCCCAGAATTATATCGTATTAATTAATCATAATTAATAATAATTATTATTAATAATAAATACGAATGATTAATACCTAACAATAAATTATAATAATTTTCACTAGGTACTTGATAAAATTATTAATAATTAGTGATAATTCATAATAATAATTAATCTAACATTTAGGATCTAGACATTTAGACCTAGTGATCTAGACAGAAGGGTGATCTGTACAAAGAAGATAATGAACCGTTGTGTCAAGAATTTGCAGAGTTTTTTTAACATCGATGTTTTTTCTCAAAATGTCTTCTTTTTCTTTGGTCGTTTAAATACAAATAATATATACCTACCTGTATATATACAATAGTTATTCTTATTGATGTTGAGGGATGTCGAGGGTCGGTCAAATGAATTCATTTGACCGACCCTCGACATCCCTCAACATCATTCTTACTGACGGTTAAACTAAATCACACACACTCGTTATTCTTATTTTATAGTATCTTATTCTATATTATATTATCCAGTTTTTTAGTATCCTTGCATAAAAATAATAGGTACTATACAGATTCAAGAAACATCGATTTGTTTGAATTGAATCACAGGGATAGGGAGTGTTCTTATCATCTTCAACCTCGAACCTCCAATTCGTCGTCTTTTCTAGTTTTCTTTTCTCGCGGTTCCTCTTTCCTGTACTTTCTATTAGCGCTCTATTCTACATGTACATTCTACAATGAAAATATATTATCCCCTCCTATAAAACAATCGATGTTTTTTCTCCAATGTTTTTTGGACATCGATGTTTTTAGTAGAAAAAACATCGATGTCGAAACATCGATGTTTTGTTCATCGATACCCATCCCTACTGGCGAGAGACCTCGGAATCGGTAATCGGAATTCGTACGTACAGCCGTCGAAATAAATCCGATCCGTCCGTTGCGAACGCTCCGTCCGATGACTAACGTGTGGAATAGGTTCAACCTTAATGAACCTGGGTAACAGCAAGATCGTTTTATTTGTTTGTGGGATGAACATTGTACTTGGTCGTTTATCCCAAAACAAGACAAAATCTGTGTCCATGAACAATTGTTTAGCGTTTGAAGTACTATCATATTAAATATGATAGTTGCTCAAATTTTGAGCTTGTTTCATTAATCTCTCCACGGTCAATCGCTTTAGAATGAATATAAAAAAAATTGGTAGTTTTCAAGACAGGTTTCTGCAGTAAATTCGAAAAATTGTGATTTATTTGCCACAATGCCCACCGTTTTTAGCTGCCGTTAGACCAAAATCAAGTCAGATCGAGAAACGGATAGCACCACGTCAATCAGCGTAAAAAAAAATGAAATTTCATGTGCCACACTTGGTGTTACCTACACAAAAGCGGAATTTTGGCCCAATCTTGGCCGGCGTGGGTTGTGTGTGACCGAAAAAAATCGGTTGAGGGGTCAAATTTTTATAAAATTTTACGTAGAATCCTAATCTAAAATAAAAAAGGGGGTTCCCATTTGAAAAAACGAAGTTGGCGTGTGCATTGGACCAATTTGGCCCTGCCGAAAGAAAATTGAAAATAGCGCACTTGAATGCAGGACAAAAAATTAGGAAACACGGGGTTTTTAGTTTTTTCAGAATCCCTCACAATAAAGAATTGAAATTTATATCCACTAGTTAAGGACCACCCTGTATATAGTACATATTGGTTTGTACATATAAGTTCTATTATATTCTATGATATATCATGTGTATGATTTTTTTATACGACTATAACTGATGTTGTGGCAGGAGTTGCGGATTTAGCGACCACAGTGTTCCCTCAAGGCTCCTCGTCCAAATTGTTTGACTTTGTAATCCGGCGGCCACTCCTAAAATTGGGCCTCACCTTTGGCCACGGGACTACTCACGGGACCGGTCTGTTCCTGGAGGTTCACGAAGGTAAATAAAGCTCATAAAACAATTATTCCGCCATGATTGTACCGTTTGGGAATGTCAGTAGTCTTGTACCCGATTTACTAAAGCTGGTACCTATTTCCTAGGCGGGCGGGGGGGGGGGGATGCGGGTTGCCTACTTTCAGGGGCTACGTATACAAATATTATGCTTCTTATACAAATAATATGTTATATAGGTGTTAATTATGTAATACAGCTTATTTTTTCATGGTGATAGAGCTTCCCCAATAAGAACAACAGTCACTGAAATTAATCTTTTAAGTTCGGTAACACTCATGAGGCCTAGTATCAACTACTAGTATCAATAAAAAATTGTTTAAAAATTTAAAACTTGAGAAAACTCGCTGCACACTACTTGGATCTTCAAATACCAAACCAATTCACCCACCTGATAGAATTTTCTGAGCATCTTGCATTTTGGAAAAACAGTCAGTTGCGAGAACACAAAAGTAGACGTTTAAAGGGAAATTACCCATAATCGATTCGGATGAACAAAGAAAATTGAGTTAGATTGACTCTTCGCAATTTCCGAAATTCGACTAGAAGAAAACGTCTCAAAAACTTGAAAAAGGTTGAGTTTGAATCAAATTGAGGGGTTAATTTTGGGACCGAATCGACTTTCTGCATGACCTAAACCTCAAAACGTCAAACGAAAAACGATTCGAATAAAGAAAACCACTGACAGTAATCCCTCCCACCCCCACCTGTTCCTAGTCCAATAGTACTCACCTCTTCCCCATTGTTCAGTTGTGGTTCCTATCATGCTTCTAGTTTGTTATGGATTTGTTTTGTATTGACGTGTTTACTTTCATTAACGCTTAAACCCATGTTTCTTGACACACACGATTGTTAAATAGGAAAAAAAATGGGTTACCTATAATCATATTAGACAATTCACGGATATGTACTTCCTATCGCCTACTCACCCATCCGCCACTAGCTTCATCTTCGTCATCATCCTCCTCCCTACTGTCATCAGGAATCGCGAGCTGACGAAATAACTCACTTTTAGCGATTTTGTTTTTTAAATATTAAATATTCGTCAGACAAATTTTGTCTGAGAAAACTATCTCTTTTTAGGCCAATATTATCCTCCAGATCTGGCCAGTTGCTGGCACCTTCAGAAGCAACTAAACAAATCACTCCTTCAACTCATAGTAAACCGTTGCGGTGTTTACTTTGCACTTTTATTCTTGGACTATCATGTACTTGTTCCAATTGTTGTTTAATATACAAAATATTCATTTGCAGAATACAACGGGACATTTTTTGAAAACTTCATTGGATCGCAAGGTGAGAAAATATGAACGATCATTCATATTTTTGTTATTGTTGTTGAACGATATAAAAATATAAACGATCTTTCGTGTTTTTGTTAATTTCAGAGCCTGGCTATTACAAGAAAGACGATTTTGGAATGAGACTGGAAAATCTAGTGGTTGTTGTTCCAGCTGCAGTTCAGGTATGTTCTCCTAAAACTCTACAAATTCTTCCTCAACGGTTTATTATAACAGATCAAACCTCTCATAATCAATCCATAAAGAGAAGTTTTCAGTATAACGGTGGATACAGCTTTCGTACAAGTACGCAACCACGAGAGACATTTTATGTCTTTGCGCCCCCTTTCCCCTTCCTATAAAACCCCGTATTGTACTTTTGTTTGTGGATTGCAAAAACACGTTTAAAAAAAATATATTTTTTTAATTCAAATAAATTTCAAAATACAATTTTGTTTTACTCATTCCATAATTACATCATTATTATCATCAGAATTTGTACCGCTGAGTAATGGCCGATGATGGGAAAAGTACGATGTGTAGGCTAGAGTTTGTATATTTGACACATTCCGCGTAAAAACTCCATCGACGCACGTCATATTTTTTGTCGTCGAGATTTCCGGAGAATTGTTTAATTCACACCCAAAAGTTTCAGTCATAAATTTACGAAACGCTAACCCCTCTTCAGAACGCAAGTCAATGTTGAAATCTCCACACAGTACAACCGGTAAGTCGTATAGCTTGAGCTCGTCGATGAACAGAAACAAACCCTTGAGTTTGATCGAGTACTGTAGTAGATATCGCTCGAAGAACTTGATTTTATCGTTCAGTGTTGTCCCATTTGAAAGATACGTCGCCACGAATAGTACACGCTTCGTCAGTTGTGTTCAGAAGTCCCTCAAGGGCCCACATACCAAATCTCAGAATCGTGGGATCATTAGGGAAAAAACAGGATTTTAGAGCCACTCAGCTGATCTGGGATCGGTCAGTTGTGTTCAGAAGTCCCTCAAGGGCCCACATACCAAATCTCAGAATCATGGGATCATTAGGGAAAAAACAGGATTTTAGAGCCACTCAGCTGATCTGGGATCGGTCAGTTGTGTTCAGAAGTCCCTCAAGGGCCTACATACCAAATCTCGGAATCGTGGGATCATTAGGGAAAAAACTGGATTCTAGAGCCACTCAGCTGATCTGGGATCGGTCAGTTTTGTTCAGAAGTCCCTCAAGGGCCCTCATACCAAATCTCAGAATCGTGGGATCATTAGGGGAAAAACTGGATTCTAGAGCCACTCAGCTGATCTGGGATCGGTCAGTTGTGTTCAGAAGTCCCTCAAGGGCCCACATACCAAATCTCAGAATCATGGGATCATTAGGGAAAAAACAGGATTCTAGAGCCACTCAGCTGATCTGGGATCGGTCAGATGTGTTCAGAAGTCCCTCAATGGCCTACATACCAAATCTCAGAATCGTGGGATCATTAGGGAAAAAACTGGATTCTAGAGCCACTCAGCTGATCTGGGATCGGTCAGTTTTGTTCAGAAGTCCCTCAAGGGCCCACATACCAAATCTCAGAATCATGGGATCATTAGGGAAAAAACAGGATTTTAGAGCCACTCAGCTGATCTGGGATCGGTCAGTTGTGTTCAGAAGTCCCTCAAGGGCCTACATACCAAATCTCAGAATCGTGGGATCATTAGGGAAAAAACTGGATTCTAGAGCCACTCAGCTGATCTGGGATCGGTCAGTTTTGTTCAGAAGTCCCTCAAGGGCCCTCATACCAAATCTCAGAATCGTGGGATCATTAGGGAAAAAACTGGATTTAAGAGCCACTCAGCTGACCTGGGATCGGTCAGTTGTGTTCAGAAGTCCCTCAAGGGCCCACATACCAAATATCAGAATCGTGGGATCATTAGGGAAAAAACAGGATTCTAGAGCCACTCAGCTGATCTGGGATCGGTCAGTTGTGTTCAGAAGTCCCTCAAGGGCCTACATACCAAATCTCAGAATCGTGGGATCATTAGGGAAAAAACTGGATTCTAGAGCCACTCAGCTGATCTGGGATCGGTCAGTTGTGTTCAGAAGTCCCTCAAGGGCCCACATACCAAATCTCAGAATTGTGGGATCATTAGGAAAAAAACAGGATTATAGAGCCACTCAGCTGATCTGGGATCGGTCAGTTGTGTTCAGAAGTCCCTCAAGGGCCTACATACCAAATCTCAGAATCGTGGGATCATTAGGGAAAAAACTGGATTCTAGAGCCACTCAGCTGATATGGGATCGGTCAGTTGTGTTCAGAAGTCCCTCAAGGGCCCACATACCAAATCTCAGAATCATGGGATCATTAGGGAAAAAACAGGATTTTAGAGCCACTCAGCTGATCTGGGATCGGTCAGTTGTGTTCAGAAGTCCCTCAAGGGCCTACATACCAAATCTCGGAATCGTGGGATCATTAGGGAAAAAACTGGATTCTAGAGCCACTCAGCTGATCTGGGATCGGTCAGTTTTGTTCAGAAGTCCCTCAAGGGCCCTCATACCAAATCTCAGAATCGTGGGATCATTAGGGAAAAAACTGGATTTAAGAGCCACTCAGCTGATCTGGGATCGGTCAGTTGTGTTCAGAAGTCCCTCAAGGGCCCACATACCAAATCTCAGAATCGTGGGATCATTAGGGAAAAAACAGGATTCTAGAGCCACTCAGCTGATCTGGGATCGGTCAGATGTGTTCAGAAGTCCCTCAAGGGCCTACATACCAAATCTCAGAATCGTGGGATCATTAGGGAAAAAACTGGATTCTAGAGCCACTCAGCTGATCTGGGATCGGTCAGTTTTGTTCAGAAGTCCCTCAAGGGCCCACATACCAAATCTCAGAATCGTGGGATCATTAGGGAAAAAACTGGATTCTAGAGCCACTCAGCTGATCTGGGATCGGCCAGTTGTGTTCAGAAGTCCCTCAAGGGGCCACATACCAAATCTCAGAATCGTGGGATCATTAGGGGAAAAACTGGATTCTAGAGCCACTCAGCTGATCTGGGATCGGTCAGTTGTGTTCAGAAGTCCCTCAAGGGCCCACATACCAAATCTCAGAATCATGGGATCATTAGGGAAAAAACACGATTTTAGAGCCACTCAGCTGATCTGGGATCGGTCAGTTGTGTTCAGAAGTCCCTCAAGGGCCTACATACCAAATCTCAGAATCGTGGGATCATTAGGGAAAAAACTGGATTCTAGAGCCACTCAGCTGATCTGGGATCGGTCAGTTTTGTTCAGAAGTCCCTCAAGGGCCCACATACCAAATATCAGAATCGTGGGATCATTAGGGAAAAAACAGGATTCTAGAGCCACTCAGCTGATCTGGGATCGGTCAGTTGTGTTCAGAAGTCCCTCAAGGGCCTACATACCAAATCTCAGAATCGTGGGATCATTAGGGAAAAAACTGGATTCTAGAGCCACTCAGCTGATCTGGGATCGGCCAGTTGTGTTCAGAAGTCCCTCAAGGGGCCACATACCAAATCTCAGAATCGTGGGATCATTAGGGAAAAAACTGGATTCTAGAGCCACTCAGCTGATATGGGATCGGTCAGTTGTGTTCAGAAGTCCCTCAAGGGCCCACATACCAAATCTCAGAATCATGGGATCATTAGGGAAAAAACAGGATTTTAGAGCCACTCAGCTGATCTGGGATCGGTCAGTTGTGTTCAGAAGTCCCTCAAGGGCCTACATACCAAATCTCGGAATCGTGGGATCATTAGGGAAAAAACTGGATTCTAGAGCCACTCAGCTGATCTGGGATCGGTCAGTTTTGTTCAGAAGTCCCTCAAGGGCCCTCATACCAAATCTCAGAATCGTGGGATCATTAGGGAAAAAACTGGATTTAAGAGCCACTCAGCTGATCTGGGATCGGTCAGTTGTGTTCAGAAGTCCCTCAAGGGCCCACATACCAAATCTCAGAATCGTGGGATCATTAGGGAAAAAACAGGATTCTAGAGCCACTCAGCTGATCTGGGATCGGTCAGATGTGTTCAGAAGTCCCTCAAGGGCCTACATACCAAATCTCAGAATCGTGGGATCATTAGGGAAAAAACTGGATTCTAGAGCCACTCAGCTGATCTGGGATCGGTCAGTTTTGTTCAGAAGTCCCTCAAGGGCCCACATACCAAATCTCAGAATCGTGGGATCATTAGGGAAAAAACTGGATTCTAGAGCCACTCAGCTGATCTGGGATCGGCCAGTTGTGTTCAGAAGTCCCTCAAGGGGCCACATACCAAATCTCAGAATCGTGGGATCATTAGGGGAAAAACTGGATTCTAGAGCCACTTCGCGTAACGCACTCTCGTAACACACTTCGCGTAACGCACTCTCGTAACACACTTCGCGTAACGCACTCTCGTAACACACTTCCCGTAACGCACTCCGCGTAACGATTTTTCATTTATGTGCCATAGTAAAGACATAAAATGTCAAAAACTAATATGATATCCACTAGATATAGGGTTGGGATATCGATATCGATATTATGGGAATATCGATATTTTTCTCTCGATATTCCATCCCTGCGGGATATGATCCAGTCATTTTATTCATTAATAATCAAAGAGACCGGCACTCAGTGTATTCTCGTTGTCTGCTGCCCAGGTCTTGTTTTGTTGTTTTTACAGATTCTGTTTTGTTGCTGTATCAGATCTGTCGACGTGTCCATATTCAAAGAAACTGTCACTTTCTTAAATCTTAAATCTTTCGGGTAAAACAAGTGAAGTCTGAAGACATTTTGACTTTTCGGTCGGTTGACGTAGGGAATAATGCAGTGGCGGCTCCTGCCCTGAAACTCAGGGGTGCACATAGTTCATGAGGTTTATTAGAGGTCACAACGGTTTATTATCTTCTAAACAGATCCAACCTTTTATAATCAATCCATAAAAAGAAGTTCTCAGTATAAAAAATAATATGATATCCAGTAATTTTTTATTTAATGGGACAATTGCAGATGAAAAGTGCAGCACACAAATTTATGTAATGGGAAGATTTTGTTTTGTTTTGTTGTAGCTTTTTTAATGTGCTCGTAAACATACATTTCTTTTTTTTCTTTCGTTATGTTATGTTAGGTTAGGTTACGAACCTAATGACACCCCCCCCCCCCCCTGCGATTTCACCCTCCTCTTCTTCCAGGATTTCTCTCTCTCTCTCTCTCTCTCTCTTGTCCACCTGGCGCAGTGGAAAAACGTGTGCTTAGCATCGTCGTTTGGTGCAGTACCAGCACTTTGCTATGTCTGCTAACGCTCCTTGGTGTAGGTAGGACCGGAAGTATCCATGGCCCGACAGGAACATTGCAGTGTAGAAGTCCACTTCCCCGTGCCTCTTGTCGAGCCATGAGCGCATCTGTAGGCTAGGAAAGTGAATCCAGGCCCCCCTGACCAGATTGTTATATCATTATGTTATGTCATTGTTATATTTACTTATTCTATGATTTCTCACTGGATTCACGTAATAAGGGCGTCTGATGAAATACTGTACTGTTAACTGACATAGTAAATCCTAATGTCTGCGAAATTTTTGGTTTTTGTCGCATCTTCATTTAGAAACAAGATAATAAGAGCGTCGATTGATTTTTGCAGAATGAAGAGAATCGAGACAAGTTAATGACGTTTTCACCGTTGACTTTAGTTCCGTACGAATCCAAACTCATTGGCAGAGAACTTATGGACCAGAGTCAGGTGAGCCACACCACACCACACCAATGTTAAATTGAGAAGTTGCCCCCAAACTGGGTTTGCTATGTGTAATGATGTAGTCAGTGGGCGATTAGCCCTGTAGCTCGAGGCCAGTTTTCCTAGGAGCAGGGTGAGCAAGGAAATAATTCTTCTTCCTTCAGAGCATTTTGGGAATAACATCTACCACAATTGAACGTCTAAGTTCATCATCACAGTAGTCTCATATCTACTTTACTTTTTTCCCCTGGCTGATGGCATTCTGGTTTGGACTAGAATTTTTCTTGAACTGGCTTTTTCTTTAATTATTTTCTGAATTTTTCTTGAAGCAAGCTCTTCGGGGGGGGGGGGGGGGGGGGAGGCAAAGACACGGTTTCCCACCCATTGCAATACACGAATGCCAACCTGGTAAGGTGCGCACATCCGAGAGCATTTGCCACTATAAATCCCATTTGCAGTTGATTGTTTAAGAAAATACATTTTGCCAAACGAAACATTTTATCAGAAAATCCAGCTCCATATTTGTACTCTGCTGTTTCAAAGTTAAACCATTTATCTCTGAATTCGTCAAAATTTGTGAAAAATCGTATAAACCACTTATCTCGTTGGTTTTCCATCTAATTTGGAGGCAGAACTACTTATCTGTGGTGACAAGTGGTTTTGCCTCGAAACGCACAAGCGTTTTTCCATAGCAAGTGATTTTCGCTTCACATCCAAGTAGTTTCTCCTGCCAATTATTTACTCGAAACTCGTGACCAGCTGTTTTGTAAACAGATTTTGACTCAGTGATATCCAGTTTGGCTGAAGTGGTTTTTCCAAAAAACGATGCGTTAGAAACGGCAATTGTTTGCAGGCAAAACAGCTCAAGTGGTTTTGCCTCCTAACTAGAGAAGGGACATCTATATTGTTCCGTGACAATATCGAAAATATCGATATTTTGGGGCCGTTATTCGATACTTTAATATCGATATTCAAATGTCGATATTATCGGGACTTAACGTTAACTGGAGCGGCAATAGGGGTTCGTAACTCGAACCTGGAGTCGAGCAATGAACCCAGCTGAAAAACCTAGAGGCATTTTTCGGAATCGGAATTTTTGCAGATGAGCGGTTTTTCTCTGGAAACGGCAGTATTCTTTACGTAGAAAAAATGGTAAATGCGAGGCCCCAATCGAAACGGATGTCCCCGACCAAGTCGCAGAAATGCCCAATTTTTGACATTTTCATGTCTTTCATATGGCACATAAAAAAAAATCGTCACGAAAATCGTCACGAAATTTGCTAACGAAATTTGTCCCAAGTCGCCACAATGATGATTATGACCATCAGAAGTGAAGTTGTTCGTTATTTCTGATGATTTTCGCTTACAACCGATTCGTTGCTACGGAACTTTATCTTCGCCAGTTATCATCGTACAAAAATCGTTCACCACTCGTTGGATAGCTCTCGATTTACCTAACCATATTACGTTAACCACTGCGGAGTCCGTGGCCGACAAGCTGCGGTATGAGCGTGATTGTTTAAATAATTGTTTACACACAGGTGATCATTCTCAATAATTTATATTGACAAAATTATGACCATCAGAAGTGAAGTTGTTCGTTATTGGAATTAGGTAGGTACTTTACAGTTTGATATTACTTCCCAGTTTCGGCCCTGATCATCCTAGAAAGCTGATACTCGGTATTAGTCCAGTCAATCTAAGCCGAAAAATCCCAAATAAAAGAAAAAAATATGGGATTTTGTTTTTTTGCGGGAATATGTAGGGGAGGGTCCCCTGATCAAAGTCCAATAAAGTCCCGAGCCGACCCCCCCACCGCGATGGAGTGGGGGGGGTTTGAAGGTACATTTTCGTGGTTTTTCGGTTGTACCTTGAAAACAGTGCGTCGTAGACGAAAACTTTGTAATATAAAATGAAAGCTTATTGAATTCTCTAAAACTTTTATCGTATACATTTTATTAAAATTCCCCACCGTTTCTGAGATATACGCTCCGGAAAAGTGACCTTTTTCAAAAAAAAATTTTTTACCTCACTTTTTTTCTCATACTTTTCATCCTACCTTCTTACATGTTCACTTTGAGCTAAAAGTATGAATATAAAAGTTGTAGAGCATTAAATTTCCTTTAAGAATATATATATAAATGCCTATTTATCTTTAACGGGTCGTCGGCTACGAATTTTTACAAAAATTTGGGGTTTTATAAGATAGACTACAAAAATGTTGTATCGAGTTTAATTGATAAAACCACTTGAATATTGAGAAATATGAACAGGAAATATTTCAACACGACTCTTGCTGCAACTTATATTAGTGAATATTCGAGCGTTCCCTTTAATCCTTACCTTTTGCGAAGTCGCACGTGCCGGGTTCTAATGGAATGTGCACCTGGGTTGGAAGAGGTAGACCTAGTCGGCTCCATTGAGGACTGCATCGTTATTCAGGAGAATCTGCATGGCTTGGTTGAATGGTGTGGAAATAATAACCTCTCCGTAAATGCGTCCAAATGCCATGTTATGTCCCTAATCGTTCAGCACATTTGATCACCTTTCAATACTAAACTAATGGTGTGCAGCTTCAGCGCCCTTCTCTGATTAAGGACCTTGGAGTATTGGTCGACGCCAGCCTTTCTTTCACCACCCAGATCGACTCAGTCACTTGTCGAGCAATGCAATCGAGCATTTTTCACAGAGCAGTTATCAGCAATAAGACCGACGAAGTCATAGCGGATTTGCTCTCATACGAGCTATCTCCATTCCCCATGTCCCTTTTTGATGAGGCAGGCATGAGAAAAACCTAGAAGTCATCATTATATAAAGTATTCCCTGTCTATGCAGAAGAAGATATTCGAGTCAAAGCCTCATATGCAGTGATTGATGGTGGCTTCCTCCTTCACAGAGTTAATTGGCGTACTGGCAGCACTTTTACCTCGATTGCTGGGCAGTATTTAACATACTTAAAAAATCATTTCGGTCACTGCAGTGTAATTTTTAATGGGTATGAAGACCCAAACTCCACCAAGAGAGCTGAACAGAAGCGTAGGAGTGCCTTAAAAACATCAGTGGACATACTGTTCGACAACAACATGGTAGCTACAGTTCAACAAGAGCACTTCTTGGCGAACAGCAAAAACAAGACCAGGCTCATTGATCTACTCGTTCAAACTTTCGTTGAGAGTGGGATAGAAGCTATTGGCGCTCCTGGAGATGCAGATGGACTCATTGTGAGATGTGGATTGGATAAGTCTGCAGCGCACCCCACAGTGGTAGTTGTTGGAGAGGACGTAGACCTGCTGGTGATTCTCCTTGCGCTTGCACCACCTACTAGCAGTATTTTCTTCTTCAAGCCAGGGAAAGGGAACACAGAAAACAAAACGTTTTCATGCCAGCAGCTCCAACTACAACCTTGGAGCGAACTAAGTAGGGCCATTCTGTTCATACATGGCTTCTCGGGGTGCGATACCGCCTCCGCGATTTTCTCCAGGAGCAAGATTACAATGATAAACAGTTTCAAAAAGTTCCCCACCGAAATGAGTAACGTAGCGAATGCATTTTACAATCCGCACTCCACAGCAGAAGAGGTTGGTGAGGCAGGGCAACAGGTATTCTTGAAGTTGTATCAAGCCCCCCCTGGTCAAAACGACCTGGACACCTATAGATACCGGTGCTTCGTCAAAGATTCATCAAAGAAGAAAACCAGCCTCCCCTCTCTCCCACCTACCAAGAACGCTTCGTACCAGCACTCCCTCCGGGTTTATCTACAAGTGCAGACTTGGTTGGGAAACTATCTCCCACCAGAGAG
>CAWUBA010000142.1:0-18822 GCA_963920205.1 Stenodema calcarata | reverse complement strand
CCCCCTAACCATCCCTAACCGATCCCTAACCATCCCTAACCATCCCTAACCATCCCTAACCATCCTAACCATCCCTAACCATCCCTAACCATCCCTAACCATCCCTAACCATCCCTAACCATCCCTAACCATCCCTAACCATCCCTAACCATCCCTAACCATCCCTAACCATCCCTAACCATCCCTAACCATCCCTAACCATCCCCTAACCATCCCTAACCATCCCTAACCATCCCTAACCATCCCTAACCATCCCTAACCATCCCTAACCATCCCTAACCATCCCTAACCATCCCTAACCATCCCTCCCTAACCATCCCTTCCTAACCATCCCTAACCATCCCTATCCCTAACCATCCCTAACCATCCCTAACCATCCCTAACCATCCCTAACCATCCCTAACCATCCCTAACCATCCCTAACCATCCCTAACCATCCCTAACCATCCCTAACCATCCCTAACCATCCCTAACCATCCCTAACCATCCCTAACCATATCCTAACCATCCCTAACCATCCCTAACCATCCCTAACCATCCCTAACCATCCCTAACCATCCCTAACCATCCCTAACCATCCCTAACCATCCCTAACCATCCCTAACCATCCCTAACCATCCTAACCATCCCTAACCATCCCTAACCATCCCTAACCATCCCTAACCATCCCTAACCATCCCTAACCATCCCTAACCATCCCTAACCATCCCTAACCATCCCTAACCATCCCTAACCATCCTAACCATCCCTAACCATCCCTAACCATCCCTAACCATCCCTAACCATCCCTAACCATCCCTAACCATCCCTAACCATCCCTAACCATCCCTAACCATCCCTAACCATCCCTAACCATCCCTAACCATCCCTAACCATCCCTAACCATCCCTAACCATCCCTAACCATCCCTAACCATCCCTAACCATCCCTAACCATCCCTAACCATCCCTAACCATCCCTAACCATCCCTAACCATCCCTAACCATCCCTAACCATCCCTAACCATCCCTAACCATCCCTAACCATCCCTAACCATCCCTAACCATCCCTAACCATCCCTAACCATCCCTAACCATCCCTAACCATCCCTAACCATCCCTAACCATCCCTAACCATCCCTAACCATCCCTAACCATCCCTAACCATCCCTAACCATCCCTAACCATCCCTAACCATCCCTAACCATCCCTAACCATCCCTAACCATCCCTAACCATCCCTAACCATCCCTAACCATCCCTAACCATCCCTAACCATCCCTAACCATCCCTAACCATCCCTAACCATCCCTAACCATCCCTAACCATCCCTAACCATCCCTAACCATCCCTAACCATCCCTAACCATCCCTAACCATCCCTAACCATCCCTAACCATCCCTAACCATCCCTAACCATCCCTAACCATCCCTAACCATCCCTAACCATCCCTAACCATCCCTAACCATCCCTAACCATCCCTAACCATCCCTAACCATCCCTAACCATCCTAACCATCCCTAACCATCCCTAACCATCCCTAACCATCCCTAACCATCCCTAACCATCCCTAACCATCCCTAACCATCCCTAACCATCCCTAACCATCCCTAACCATCCCTAACCATCCCTAACCATCCCTAACCATCCCTAACCATCCCTAACCATCCCTAACCATCCCTAACCATCCCTAACCATCCCTAACCATCCCTAACCATCCCTAACCATCCCTAACCATCCCTAACCATCCCTAACCATCCCTAACCATCCCTAACCATCCCTAACCATCCCTAACCATCCCTAACCATCCCTAACCATCCCTAACCATCCCTAACCATCCCTAACCATCCCTAACCATCCCTAACCATCCCTAACCATCCCTAACCATCCCTAACCATCCCTAACCATCCCTAACCATCCCTAACCATCCCTAACCATCCCTAACCATCCCTAACCATCCCTAACCATCCCTAACCATCCCTAACCATCCCTAACCATCCCTAACCATCCCTAACCATCCCTAACCATCCCTAACCATCCCTAACCATCCCTAACCATCCCTAACCATCCCTAACCATCCCTAACCATCCCTAACCATCCCTAACCATCCCTAACCATCCCTAACCATCCCTAACCATCCCTAACCATCCCTAACCATCCCTAACCATCCCTAACCATCCCTAACCATCCCTAACCATCCCTAACCATCCCTAACCATCCCTAACCATCCCTAACCATCCCTAACCATCCCTAACCATCCCTAACCATCCTACCATCCCTAACCATCCCTAACCATCCCTAACCATCCCTAACCATCCCTAACCATCCCTAACCATCCCTAACCATCCCTAACCATCCCTAACCATCCCTAACCATCCCTAACCATCCCTAACCATCCCTAACCATCCCTAACCATCCTAACCATCCCTAACCATCCCTAACCATCCCTAACCATCCCTAACCATCCCTAACCATCCCTAACCATCCCTAACCATCCCTAACCATCCCTAACCATCCCTAACCATCCCTAACCATCCCTAACCATCCCTAACCATCCCTAACCATCCCTAACCATCCCTAACCATCCCTAACCATCCCTAACCATCCCTAACCATCCCTAACCATCCCTAACCATCCCTAACCATCCCTAACCATCCCTAACCATCCCTAACCATCCCTAACCATCCCTAACCATCCCTAACCATCCCTAACCATCCCTAACCATCCCTAACCATCCCTAACCATCCCTAACCATCCCTAACCATCCCTAACCATCCCTAACCATCCCTAACCATCCCTAACCATCCCTAACCATCCCTAACCATCCCTAACCATCCCTAACCATCCCTAACCATCCCTAACCATCCCTAACCATCCCTAACCATCCCTAACCATCCCTAACCATCCCTAACCATCCCTAACCATCCCTAACCATCCCTAACCATCCCTAACCATCCCTAACCATCCCTAACCATCCCTAACCATCCCTAACCATCCCTAACCATCCCTAACCATCCCTAACCATCCCTAACCATCCCTAACCATCCCTAACCATCCCTAACCATCCCTAACCATCCCTAACCATCCCTAACCATCCCTAACCATCCCTAACCATCCCTAACCATCCCTAACCATCCCTAACCATCCCTAACCATCCCTAACCATCCCTAACCATCCCTAACCATCCCTAACCATCCCTAACCATCCCTAACCATCCCTAACCATCCCTAACCATCCCTAACCATCCCTAACCATCCCTAACCATCCCTAACCATCCCTAACCATCCCTAACCATCCCTAACCATCCCTAACCATCCCTAACCATCCCTAACCATCCCTAACCATCCCTAACCATCCCTAACCATCCCTAACCATCCCTAACCATCCCTAACCATCCCTAACCATCCCTAACCATCCCTAACCATCCCTAACCATCCCTAACCATCCCTAACCATCCCTAACCATCCCTAACCATCCCTAACCATCCCTAACCATCCCCTAACCATCCCTAACCATCCCTAACCATCCCTAACCATCCCTAACCATCCCTAACCATCCCTAACCATCCCTAACCATCCCTAACCATCCCTAACCATCCCTAACCATCCCTAACCATCCCTAACCATCCCTAACCATCCCTAACCATCCCTAACCATCCCTAACCATCCCTAACCATCCCTAACCATCCCTAACCATCCCTAACCATCCCTAACCATCCCTAACCATCCCTAACCATCCCTAACCATCCCTAACCATCCCTAACCATCCCTAACCATCCCTAACCATCCCTAACCATCCCTAACCATCCCTAACCATCCCTAACCATCCCTAACCATCCCTAACCATCCCTAACCATCCCTAACCATCCCTAACCATCCCTAACCATCCCTAACCATCCCTAACCATCCCTAACCATCCCTAACCATCCCTAACCATCCCTAACCATCCCTAACCATCCCTAACCATCCCTAACCATCCCTAACCATCCCTAACCATCCCTAACCATCCCTAACCATCCCTAACCATCCCTAACCATCCCTAACCATCCCTAACCATCCCTAACCATCCCTAACCATCCCTAACCATCCCTAACCATCCCTAACCATCCCTAACCATCCCTAACCATCCCTAACCATCCCTAACCATCCCTAACCATCCCTAACCATCCCTAACCATCCCTAACCATCCCTAACCATCCCTAACCATCCCTAACCATCCCTAACCATCCCTAACCATCCCTAACCATCCCTAACCATCCCTAACCATCCCTAACCATCCCTAACCATCCCTAACCATCCCTAACCATCCCTAACCATCCCTAACCATCCCTAACCATCCCTAACCATCCCTAACCATCCCTAACCATCCCTAACCATCCCTAACCATCCCTAACCATCCCTAACCATCCCTAACCATCCCTAACCATCCCTAACCATCCCTAACCATCCCTAACCATCCCTAACCATCCCTAACCATCCCTAACCATCCCTAACCATCCCTAACCATCCCTAACCATCCCTAACCATCCCTAACCATCCCTAACCATCCCTAACCATCCCTAACCATCCCTAACCATCCCTAACCATCCCTAACCATCCCTAACCATCCCTAACCATCCCTAACCATCCCTAACCATCCCTAACCATCCCTAACCATCCCTAACCATCCCTAACCATCCCTAACCATCCCTAACCATCCCTAACCATCCCTAACCATCCCTAACCATCCCTAACCATCCCTAACCATCCCTAACCATCCCTAACCATCCCTAACCATCCCTAACCATCCCTAACCATCCCTAACCATCCCTAACCATCCCTAACCATCCCTAACCATCCCTAACCATCCCTAACCATCCCTAACCATCCCTAACCATCCCTAACCATCCCTAACCATCCCTAACCATCCCTAACCATCCCTAACCATCCCTAACCATCCCTAACCATCCCTAACCATCCCTAACCATCCCTAACCATCCCTAACCATCCCTAACCATCCCTAACCATCCCTAACCATCCCTAACCATCCCTAACCATCCCTAACCATCCCTAACCATCCCTAACCATCCCTAACCATCCCTAACCATCCCTAACCATCCCTAACCATCCCTAACCATCCCTAACCATCCCTAACCATCCCTAACCATCCCTAACCATCCCTAACCATCCCTAACCATCCCTAACCATCCCTAACCATCCCTAACCATCCCTAACCATCCCTAACCATCCCTAACCATCCCTAACCATCCCTAACCATCCCTAACCATCCCTAACCATCCCTAACCATCCCTAACCATCCCTAACCATCCCTAACCATCCCTAACCATCCCTAACCATCCCTAACCATCCCTAACCATCCCTAACCATCCCTAACCATCCCTAACCATCCCTAACCATCCCTAACCATCCCTAACCATCCCTAACCATCCCTAACCATCCCTAACCATCCCTAACCATCCCTAACCATCCCTAACCATCCCTAACCATCCCTAACCATCCCTAACCATCCCTAACCATCCCTAACCATCCCTAACCATCCCTAACCATCCCTAACCATCCCTAACCATCCCTAACCATCCCTAACCATCCCTAACCATCCCTAACCATCCCTAACCATCCCTAACCATCCCTAACCATCCCTAACCATCCCTAACCATCCCTAACCATCCCTAACCATCCCTAACCATCCCTAACCATCCCTAACCATCCCTAACCATCCCTAACCATCCCTAACCATCCCTAACCATCCCTAACCATCCCTAACCATCCCTAACCATCCCTAACCATCCCTAACCATCCCTAACCATCCCTAACCATCCCTAACCATCCCTAACCATCCCTAACCATCCCTAACCATCCCTAACCATCCCTAACCGTCAGGACTCCTTTTCTTCTTCCCCATTCCTTCGCCTTGCGGCTCTTATGGGGGGGGGGGTGCTGTGCGTTGTGTTTCTTTATGTTCCTGACGGTTCTGCCATCACTCCTCCCGAGCTATTAGTCACCCCGCCTAGGCGGGGGTCCGGGATGGGCCACGGGGAGGCTGCTCGGTTGGGACGCGAGGAGTTGGCGGCGCTGCGGCCACTTTTTCTTTTTCATGATGGCGCTGGCGAAGGCCGCAGTTGCTGTGAAGCTGTTTGCCGAGTTGACGGATGCTTGCCACAATTCGGCATCGCTTGCTGTCTGGCGAGGATCGATGCAGGCAACCCATCGCCGTCTCTCGGCTATGTACTGGGTGCAGTTGAGGAAAACGTGCTCGGCTGTCTCTTCTCGGCCGCATACGCAGAGTGATGAAGCTACCAGGTTGAATCCATGCAGTTTTGAGGCGAAATCGCCATGGCCAGTCAAGTACTGCGCGGTGTAGTGATCGACACTAATAAACTTTGAGGCCAAGCGCTGTCGGATGTCCGGCCATATGGCGTGCGTGTGTCGTCCTTTGGTGGAGGCGGTCCATCGTCTCTGCCACTGGTCGAGGCACCATTGCTCTATTTCGGCTAGGGTCGACAGCCCTTCAATTCTACAGGGCCGGTCGTGGTTGATGTCCCACGCTGCAGCTACCGCTGTTATACGGAGATCAGCCGGCAATTGGCTGGCAATGACTTGGAGCGCATCCCCGGAGGTTGTCCGATATGCCTGAGTAGCCATTATTAATGCCGTCCGTTGGGAGCTCAAGACCCGGCTGCGGTCGGCGCTTTTCATCGTCATCGTCCAAGCTGGGCAGGCGTACAGCAGCACGGACTCCCACAGCGCCCTATACATGGTTACTCTGGTGAAGTACCTAATTCCCCATGTTGCTCTTGCCAGAGATCCTGTTTGCCCATACGATGCTAAGGCTCTGGCACATGCTGCTGAGATGTGGGCCGATGGGGCGAAGCCTCTTGCCATCACGACTCCCAGGTACCTGGGATTTGGGTCGAGTTTGACCACTCTTCCGGCCATTCTAATAACTGGGGGGCTCCTTGTATTCAATGGACTCCTCAGTTGGCAGATGACGGTTTTATCCACCGCCAGCTCCAGCCTGACTGCCGAGCACCAAGCCTCGACCAGCGCTACCACCTCGGCTCCTGCTTGCTCAATGCCGGCTTTTGTTTGGCGTGCCAAGAGTACTGCCAGGTCGTCGACGTAGGCGTAGGGTCGGTGATCACTGCTTTCCAGCTCCACGAGGACTTGGTTGAACAGGGTTGTCCAGAGGACGGGTCCAAGAACCGATCCCTGGGGGCAACCCATGGTGATCTTCCGGCTGCACTGGCTTCCTAGTTCCGGGATGTGTGCTTGCCGGTCGGACAGAAAGCTTCTGATGAGGGGGTGGATGCCTGGCGGGGGGGAGGAGCGCTCCAGGGCGGAGTGAAGGGCTGGCCACCACATGCGATCAAAGGCCTTCTTTATATCAAACATTATGGCGAACACATGTTTGGCTGGGTCCCGCGCTGAGTCCTCCGTCAAGGCCACCAGGGCGTCGGTCGTAGATCGTCCCCGAATTCCCCCATACTGGGCCCTGTGCGGTTGGTAGGTCTCAGAGTTCTGGACTCGGGACAGAATCATTTTTTCCAGGGCCTTTCCCAGGACTGAAAGCAGGGAGATCAAGCGGTACGAGGATGGGTCATCTCGGGGGCGGCCGGGCTTCAGGAACGTGCAGATATTTGCTTTCTTCCAAGCAGCTGGGAAGTAACTGACCAGGAGGCAATCTGTCATCAGCTGCAGCAGGTAATCCTCCGCCACTTCCAGGGTTTTCTTTAATATGGCCACTTCGACCAGGTCCGGGCCTGGGGCGCTTCCTGTTTTAAGGCTCTGAATTGCGTGCCTCAACTCGTCGGGGGTCCAAGGGGGGATGTCTTGATCTTCTGAGGGGGCGGGATGGCGTGTCGATGCGGGTTCGGGTGATTCGTCCGATGGGAAGGCCACTTCGAGTAGTCGTAGGCCTGTTTGCAAAAAACTCTCTCTTCCGTCTCCAAAGGGGGAGACGATTGCTTTAGGCCTAATTTTATCCCTAGCTATTTTAGAGGGTAGGCCCCAGATGTGGTTGCAGTCGTCCTCAGTTTCCACCAGAGTCCGCCAGCTCTCCCTTCTGCGTTCTCTGACTCTTCGCTGGAAAGCACGCTTTGCTGCAAGGTAGCTAGCTCTGCGATCTTCGCGGCGACTTTGGTTACCTGCCTGCTGATAAAGACGGCGCATGGAGCTCGCCTGTGCTTTCAAGTGGGTCAGGTCATCTGTCCACCATGGCGGCTGGTTTGGTTTGGAGCTTGGCCGGGCAAGTCTGCGCGCGCTGGTGTCAAGGATGCTTGCTATGATGCTCACTTTTGAGTCAATCTCTTGTGGGGTAGTGGCTGGCCAGAGTAGCGTGTCCGCGTGTGTTGCAAGCTCAGAACTAACGAGGGTTGCTAAGAGCCTGGGTGGGATGGTGTCTACTCGGACTCTGGGGTTCCTGAGGGGGCGGCGTCCAGTTGAGTGTTGCAGGGTGCAGGAGAGTAGTGCGTGATCGCTTTGTGTGGCCTCCAGTCTTATGGAGAAATCGCTGCACCTAGTAGTTAAAGGGGGGGATATCGCCATGATGTCAATAGCTGACTCGCCTTGTGGGCCACTGAAGGTTGGGGGGGATTCTTCGCTATTCAGGAGCGATAGGTTAACCATCCCTAACCATCCCTAACCATCCCTAACCATCCCTAACCATCCCTAACCATCCCTAACCATCCCTAACCATCCCTAACCATCCCTAACCATCCCTAACCATCCCTAACCATCCCTAACCATCCCTAACCATCCCTAACCATCCCTAACCATCCCTAACCATCCCTAACCATCCCTAACCATCCCTAACCATCCCTAACCATCCCTAACCATCCCTAACCATCCCTAACCATCCCTAACCATCCCTAACCATCCCTAACCATCCCTAACAATCCGCAGCGCTTGGTCCTCTGGAGTGTCACTTCCCAGACTGTCTCTGGGGAAGACGCTTCCTAGAAACATTCTTGAGGCCTCTTCTATGCTCTGCGCACGCCGCCCGTCCACACAATAGCTTGCCAGCGCCAACTGAGGGGTTATTTTATTCCTTATTACCCTATAAGGGAGTGACCAAGGATCCCTTACCACCTCCGCCTCCACAAAACCACTCCAAGACCTCCTCTTTGCTTTTCTTATCATCTTCTTATAAATCTTCTTTTGCTCCTTGACAATGGCTGAAAGATGCTCCCTTGCGTCCCCCCTAGCACCACGGCGCTGCCTCTTGGCTCTGATAAGAAGCTGCCTCTGCTCCTGGATTTCCTGAGACCACCAAGCATTTCCAGACCCACCTCCTGCCCTGCTCTCCCGCAATGTGCTCGATGCTGCTACTAGGATGGTCTTTGTAAGATCCTCCGAATGCTCATCAACAGACTGAGGAGAGTGATCCATCATAACGAAGTCCACCATCCAGTGTCTCAACTCAGCCCGGAAAGCGCCCCATCTTGCAGTTCTTGTTATGAATTTGATCACTTTTCCCGAGGGGGGAGCATCCCCTATGATTATATCCATGGTGATCATGGCGTGGACACTGGTTGTCGCAAACTGGACACTCCAGTTATGAACGCAGGCTGCCAGGGCTGGGGTGGCAAAGCTTAGATCAATATAGGACTCTCCAATATGGCTGCTGAAAGTTGGTCCCATAGTACTGTCATTCAGTAAGTCCAGCTGCCAACTCTGGAACCACTCCACCACCTCCCTTCCTCTTAAATTGTTTCTGGTTGAACCCCACAGCGTGTGCCAGCTATTAAAGTCGCCCAGCATCAAAATTCTTCCCGACCTCCTCCTCCTCATAATCACATCCAAGCAGCCCAATGTCTCTTCAAACTGTGCCCGTGGTGGGATATAAACGGACACCAACATAACATTATTGCCCCCTCTTTGCAGGGAAGCAACTGCCACAGTGGAACAGGACAGTTCACTATGGAAGAGGACATCTGTGGACTGATCTGCCACCAAAATACCGGCCAAGGGCCTCGAGCCTGCATTATCCAACTTGAACAAAATCTGTGTCCTCATTCCAACTCCTGGCACACGCCCTCTCACCCAAGGTGGCTCCTGTATAGCTGCAATGTGAATCTGTCTCTGATGCATCTCCTCCCTCAGCTCCTCCATTACAGTCTGCTCCCTATTCACGTTCAGCTGCGCAAGTTTCAACATCTGGAGGTTACTCATTCTTGCCATAGTCCGTCAGCCTGACCTGGTTTTCCATTGCAATCCTGTAGGAGGGGCACTCCAGCGATCCAGCATCATGTGAAGATGGACGTCCTGCCTCCTTGCAGTTGGTACAGACTGCTGGCTGGTCTTTCTTTGTACATGCTCGATATGTATGTCCTTGCGCTAATAAGGCCCTGATGGTACTGAGTTTGGTAACGGGTGCATAGGTTTCGCTGAAATCGACTCCAGGGCATTGAGAAAACCCTTGGGCAACAAGTCGTGCTTTCCGACGTTCTAATTCACCATTCGCTTTGTACTTGTTTTTCAGCACCATTCTGTTTCCTATGACGTTTGACCCGCCCACTCTTTCTGTTATTTTCCATGTTTCATTTTTTCCTAACCATCCCTAACCATCCCTATGGTATGATTTTCTGAATCGCATTCTTCAAGAATGATATCAGACAAAAAAAAAAAAAAAAAAAAAAAAAAAAAAAAAAAAAAAAGGTTTGTCTGGGGGCTTCATGTAGATATTTTCGGTTATTTCAAAATTTAGATATGCTGTACACACATCCATCTGGTGAATGATCATTTTTTTTTTTCTTCTACAGCTTGCGCTAATAAGGCCCTGATGGTACTGAGTTTGGTAACGGGTGCATAGGTTTCGCTGAAATCGACTCCAGGGCATTGAGAAAACCCTTGGGCAACAAGTCGTGCTTTCCGACGTTCTAATTCACCATTCGCTTTGTACTTGTTTTTCAGCACCATTCTGTTTCCTATGACGTTTGACCCGCCCACTCTTTCTGTTATTTTCCATGTTTCATTTTTTAGATGGGCTCTGATTTCGCTTTTTATGGCTTCCTCCCAAGATTTTGCATCTGTCCCCTCCAATGCCTCCTTTTGAGTTAGAGAAGCGACTTCAAAATTGTTCAGCCATCTGGGGGGATTCAGTTCTGCTCTATTTCTCAGGTTGTAACCATTTTCTTCTTCTTCTTCTTCTATTTGTTGTTGTTCGTTTTCTTCTTGTTCTCTATTTTCTTGATCTTCATTTCCTCCATGATCCTCCTCAGACTCATCCTCATTTTGATCAGTTTCCTCGTTTCCATTTGTGAAAACATCGACCATAATTTCATTTTTTCTTGTCGGCTTCTGTAACTGATTCAATGAATCTGAACTGGATGGGAATGGATCGTCATTTGATTTTTCAGAATAGTAAAACTTGTTCACTATCTTGATGTCCCTAGAAGTCACTATTTTGTTTCTGGAGGGCACCCAAACTCGGTATGCCTTTGAGAATTCTGAGTAACCAAGGAAAATGCCTTCCTCGGCTCTGGCTTGAAATTTGTCCTTGCCTTGGCTTTTATCCATGACGAATGTCTTGGCACCAAATACGTGCAAGTGGCGGACAGAAGGTATGCGTCCTGTCCACTTCTGGAATGGGGTTTGGTGATCTATGACTCGGGACGGACACCTATTCAACAAGTAGTTGGAACAGTAAATGGCCTCAGCCCAGAACATTTGTGGTAAGTTAGATTCGAGCATAAGACATCTTGCTCTGTCCAACAAAGTTCTATTTCGACGCTCAGCCAATCCATTTTGTTCTGGTGTTCGAGGTGCTGAAAGTCTACGTCTGATACCTGCATCTTTCAGAAATGTATCAAATTCATTGTTGACGTATTCAGCTCGTCCATTGTCACTTTGAATGTATTTTATTTTCTTGTTCAGGATGTTTTCTACTTCATTTTTGAATTCTTTGAAATATTGAAGGACTTCATTTTTTTGTTTTAGAAAGTAAACCCGACCATAACGAGAATATTCGTCAATAAAGGTCACGAAATATTTTGAACCACCTGGAGACTTGCAACGCATAGGGCCGACTACGTCGGAGTGAATGATTTCGAGAGCTTCCAATCGTTTAGGTTCATCCCTCGAAGGGAATGGGAGCTTTGAGAATTTTCCCTTTATGCAAGTATCACAGTCTCCAAGTTTATCTGACGGTTTGAATTTTAATCCTTTCATTATTTTATTCCTTCTAGCTAATTTCAGGTCATTTTCATTAATGTGGCCCAATTTTCTGTGCCAATTTTGTATCTCAGATATTGTATCTGATGATGTTAGCGTTGAAACTTCTGGATCTTTAGCATTCATTAAGTACAGATTGTTATGTTTGGTGGCTTTTGCAAATATTTCTCCGTTTTTGTCTCGAATTTCAGCATGGTCTCTTTTGAATGTGACATCGAAGCCTTTACTGGTTATTTTACTCACAGACAGTAAGTTTGTGCTGAGATTTGGTACATATAATGTATCAGAGAGATTTACAATACGGTCATCTCCCAACTTTACCTTTACGAGACCTTTTCCGGCGATATTTGCTGTGGAATCATTTGATGCTAACATTAATTTTCCATTTTTTCTATCGAATTGTGTGAATTTTGTTTTGTCGGAGCATAAATGGGATGTACTACCGCTATCAATGCACCAAACGGAATTGAAGAAGTTATCGACTATTTTTGAAGTCGTAGTTAGACTTTCTTCTACGGAATACCATGTTGATTCTGCCAAATTGGATTTTTGCTGATTGCTTTTATTTTTCCAACATTTTTCAGTAGGATGATTTGTTCTTCCGCAAATTTTGCATGGCTTTTTATTGTTTTGATTTTTATTTTTCCAACGTTTGTTATTAGTATAAAATGCATCTTCTAGCATTTTGGGGTTTTCGTCCTTACGCCTAGCCTCGAATTCTTCAATGATTTTGACTTTTAACTCTTCTGGCGTTGGAAGTTTATCCCTACTTTCTATTGCTACGCGGAAATTTTCATAACTTTGAGTTAAGCTATATAGCATCATTACTGTTAGTAATTCTTTGTTTATTTCAATTTCCATTTCGCGTAATTTTTCTACTATGTCAATGAACATGTTAAGATGGTCGTGAATATCGTCATTTTCTCTCATTTTAAGTAAAAGTAGTCTCTTGAGGAGTGTAGCCATTCGAGCTGGACCTGTACTTTGGTATATACCTTTCAGTGTATCCCATACGCTTTTTGATGTTGTACAATTTTTGACTTGTTTAAGCTCGGCTGGAGATATAATTAATAAAAGATCAGACCTGGCATTCAAGTCGTGTTCGATCCAAGCTGCCTTCTCTTCTGGTGTGGCTGTATCTGGAGGTTGAGGAATTGTCCCTGTGACGTATCCCCACAGTTTATTCTTGATAAGGATTGCCTCCGCATGTATCTTCCAAGTATCGAAGTTATCTTTCCGCAATGGTTCTATCCGGTGGTTGCTTCCGGCCATTTTTCTCGCGGATTTACGAATTTTCTTCTTTTTTTTTTTTCGTCGAACCGAACCTACTAGGTACACAAAATTGTTGTGTTAGAGAATTTCGATCACGAACGACACTTCAACTGGGAAACCATAACCTAATGTAAATGATGTGGAAGCTATTAGGAAGAATATCAGAGGCAAGTTTATGAATCACAAGAATAATTATATTATTATATTTTCGAACGAAAGTTCTAACAGGACTGAAAATTCGAAGTTTTCCATTGCATGGAAACAAGTAACATATCATTTAACACCTGAAATATCTTTCGAGTGTCACCAATTTCCACAAAAAAGGGACAGCAAATTCGGGCTACGAGGTGCGGAACTTTGCCAGTTGTTGTGAACGGGCAGAAACTCAAAATATTGAATGTGTTTCAGTGTAACGAAATTCCATTCAACCTTTTATCGGTACCAAAAATTGCCAGTGCCGGTTTTGAAGTGGCTTTTCAAGAAGAGCAGGTACAAATTATGAAGCACGGTCGTACTGTTATCACCGGAAATCGTACGGGAAATTTGTACACAGTCAAGTTTGACCTTGAGGTAAATCAACATGCAAATGCAAATGTTTCAAGTGACAAAATGCTTCTTCATCGCAGAATGGCTCATTCGTCTGCGTTCCCGGCCGATGGAATTTGTGACATATGCTTGAAAGGTAAGCAGACAAACCTGCCCTACAAATCAATTCCTGCTGATCGTAAGCCAAAGCGAATTCTAGAAGTCGTCAGTAGCGATGTAGTTGGACCCATTACTCCTTGTACCTACGACGGGTTCAGATACTACGTAACATTCATCTGTCATTTCTCACATTTTGCTTACATTTATCTGTTGAAGGAGAAAAATGAAGTCTACGAAAAGTTCCGTCACTACGAGGCTCAAGTTACAGCTCGGTTCGGAACTCGCATAGCCAGATTGAGACTTGACAACGGTACGGAGTATAAAAATCGTCGGTTCATGGGTTTCTGTGACAAGCGTGGGATTAAAATAGAGTGGACAGTCCCCAGGAACGCTCCTCAAAACGGAGTATGTGAGCGCTACCATCGTTCAGTACTAGGTCTTTCACGTTGTATGATTTTGGATGCCGGTTTAGAAAAATCACTTTGGGGTGAAGCAGTCAGAACGGCAACTTACATACTGAATCGTGTCCCGACCAAGGCGCTTACTCCACCACAGATTCCAGCGGAAGTATGGTACAGTCAGAAGGTTAACTTGGAGAAGGTGCGGGTATTCGGATCGACTGCACATGCCCTTATACCCAAGGAAGATCGGACTGGCAAGCTAGACGCGAGAAGTAGAGCACTTATAATGGTGGGGTACACAGACGGAGGTTATCGTTTGTACGATCGCAGCCGCCAGAAGATAGTTGTTGCAAAAAGTGTTGTGTTTGATGAGCAGCCAAAGAAGCCTTGCCTCTGTGATGTCTTGACCCACCAACAACAAGAAGAAGATGAGGAAATGTTTAAGGAGGAAGAAGAGTCATTACCTAGCACTGATGATGAATTTGAGGATAGCTATGAATATGAATCGCCTCAACCTGTAAATCAAACGTCACCCAACCGATCAGCCATTCAGCCCAACAACCCTGGTCAGCAAATGAGACCAACGAGGAATACGAAACCCCCCACTCGTCTCATGGATTATGACCTCACTTATGCAGCTCTCTCAACAGGATTTCTGCCGTCAGAAATACCTGAAACCTACGAGGAGGCCATCAAGGACTCAGGGTGGACCAGCGCTATCAAAGAAGAGCTTGGGAATATGAAGAGAAATGATGCGTGGGAAGTAGTTGTCAAACCACGAGACGTCAAGCTGATTGATACGAGATGGGTGTTTCGCCAGAAACAATGTGATGACAGCATCATCAAGCGAGCAAGACTCGTTGCTCGTGGTTACCAACAGGACTGCAGCGATCTTGATTTGTATGCTCCAGTTGGGAAATTGAGTTCTCTCCGCTTACTTGTCGCAATTGCAGCAGAAAGGGAAATGCATTGCCTGCAAATGGATTTTCGCTCGGCATTCCTCAATGCCCCTCTTCCGTCGCCGGTATACATCAAGCCGCTAAAGGGTCTTGAAATCAAAGATCCAAACCTATGCTGTAAGCTCAAGAAAAGTCTCTATGGTCTCAAAAATTCACCTAAGTGTTGGAACAAGTGTGTGAATGAGGAATTAGTTAAAAATGGTTTTGAACGAAGTTTGGTGGATCCGTGTTTGTACTCCAAAAATGGTGTTTATTTAATTTTATGGGTTGATGATGTGTTTCTAATTTGTGATAAGATGGAAAAAGGTAAAGAAGTTGAAAAATTGTTAAAGAGTAAATTTGAAATGAATTCGTTTGAACTTAGCGATAAAATGACCTTTCTTGGTTTAGAAATTGAAAAGAAAAATGATAAGTTCTTTATAAGTCAACGTCAGCTTATTAGAAAAATCTTGAAGCTCTATGGAATGGAGAAGGATGTGAAAGTTTCATCAGTACCAATGCAACCTAAATTACATTTGGATAAAATCTCAGAAAATGAAAAGAAGTACCATGCTCCTTATAAAGAATTATTAGGCAGTCTAATGTACGTAATGTTGGGTTCACGTCCAGATTTGAGTTTTGTAATTTCATATTTCGGACAATTTCAAAATGGTTATTCAGAAAACCACTGGGTAAATTTAAAAAATGTGTTGCGGTATTTGAAGTTAACTGAAAGTTACGGTTTAATGTTTAAAAAGTCTGGGAAGAATAACTTTAATTTAACTGCGTTTTGTGATGCTGATTATGCTGAAGATAAAAATGATAGAAAGAGTTATTCTGGTTTTGCTATATTGTTAAATGGAAAAATTATTAGTTGGAGGTCAAAGAAACAAAATTCAGTGGCCAAGTCGTCTTCTGAATCAGAGTATATTGCTCTGGCTGATGGCGTTTCTGAAGCTGTTTGTATAAAACAATTGTTAAATCATTCTTTAAAAATTGAAACTGGACCTGTAAAGATTTTTGAAGATAATCAGTCTTGTATTTCAATGGCGAGTACTAGAGAAACGAAACGTACTAAGCATATCGATGTAAAATTTCACTTTGTTAAAGATTATGTTGAAAAGAAAATTATTGAAATATTTTATGTGCCGACCGGAAATCAAGCGGCGGACATGTTGACCAAATCTTTGCCAGCTACTTTGTTCTCTAAATTTCGCTCCATTTTGGGAGTTACAGAAATTGGTTAAAATTTGAAATATTAAAGATTATAAAAGATATGTCAATGTTTCTCTCTATTATTGTTTTAGATTGATAGTTTTTTTTTTTAAAAGTAGGTACTTATACTTTGCCGAGGCTGGTGGTGATAGTTTTGTCTTTGTAACTTTTTTTGAAATTTTAGAATCTGTTTTGGCGTTTGCAGGATTGGGTGGGGGTATTAGATTGTTGTGGTGTTAGGTCCATTCCTGCACCCTCTCCCCTCCACTGTTCCCTCTCGACCACCAGTCTCCAGTCTGTCGTCATCTCTCATGTACCTAGTGTCTCTGTGAATAAATTAGCTATTTTTCCCAAAACCGTGTTATCTTTTCGACGACCTATCTAACATATACCATACCATACTCATACCATGTCATACAAACCGAGTGAATATTGAAATGTCATCCATTTCTGACCTATATTTAAAATTTCAAGTATCTAGCTCATCATCAAAATTTAATTTGTTTAAACAAATAGGTATTATTTAAACAATTTTACAGACAAGAAACCGAGTGAATCCAGTTCTGTGATCCAGTTCTGACCTATTTTGGTTTATTATCTTCGATAATGAACCATTGGAATCGCCCAAAGAAAAATTTTTTTTAACCCCCCCTCAAAATTTGTTGGTTTACGTTTCAAGATACGTAGATTCAGAAAATCGAATAAAAAAAAATCCGTCCGTCCGCCGTACGCCGTACGCCGTACGCCGTCCGCCGTCCGCGCCACTTTGCCCAGTTAGCGTTGAGTTAAAATTACGAAATTTTTTTTATGGGTTTCGACCAACCCCACAATGGTCCTCGAAACTTTTCAGAACCCTAGGTCAAGGGGAAGGGGTTCAAAACAAATTTTGAAAATTTGAAAATCTCATATCTCGAAAAATTCATATAGAACGGTATGTTTTTTATTTCATATTTAGATAGAGTTTGTTCCGTAGAATTTTTTAAGACCATCCGCAGCTTTGTAGGACCAGCCGTTCGTTCACAATGACGGCTCAAAGATTGTGCCTCACAACACGATCGTGACTCAAACTGTTGAAATACAGGTCCATTTTCATACTAACAAGCTCTTTGGAACATCATATGGCTTAAGTGATGTCGAGTTTGTTGTTCTGAGGTGCGTTTCGTGCTACGGAAATGAAGGTAATTTCGAATGTTTGTTGGTAGGTACTTCTTTTATAGAAAAATTATTACCGACGTAGTATTAAAAACCCCAGAATTATATCGTATTAATTGATCATAATTAATAATAATTATTATTAATAATAAATACGAATTATTAATACCTAACAATAAATTATAATAATTTTCACTAGGTACTCGATAAAATTGTTAATAATTAGTGATAATTGATAATAATAATTAATCTAACATTTAGGATATAGACATTCAGACCTAGTGATCTAGACAGAAGGGTGATCTGTACAAAGAAGATAATGAACCGTTGTGTCAAGAATTTGCAGAGTTTTTAAAATTTCAAGTCAATAGCTCATCATCCAAATTTAATTTGTATTATTACAAAAAGGTATTATTTAAACAATTTTACAGATGAGAAACCGAGTAAATATTGCAATGTGGTCTATCCCCGACTCACGGTTAAAATTTCTAGACTGTAGTTTACCGGGAAGATGACAAAAGGTAGTTTTATTCTGGGCGTCTGAGGGTTGGGTCACATAACGGCCGTTTTCGACGCGAAAGATTAGTGTTTTTCCTAAACCTTTGCGCGCTCACTGTGAACGAACGGCTGGTCGCACAAAAATCCAATTGGTCTTAAAAGATTCGTAATTTTTCAGGTCATTCAAAAGTGAACTGAAAATTACACGTTTCAGTTAAATATTTTGAGATATGACATTGTCGAAATTTAAAATTTCGTTTTGAACCCCTTCCCCTTGACCTAGGGTTATGAAAAGTTTCGAGGACCATTGTGGGGCTGGTCCAAACCCAGAAACCGAATTTCGTAATTTTAACTCAACGCTAACTGGGCAAAGTGGCGCGGACGGCGTACGGCGGACGGACGGATTTTTGGTTTATTATCTTCGATAATGAACCATTGGAATCGCCCAAAGAAAAAAAAATTTTAACCCCCCTCAAAATTTGTTGGTTTACGTTTCAAGACACGTAGATTCAGAAAATCGAATAAAAAAAAATCCGTCCGTCCGCCGTACGCCG
>CAWUBA010000141.1:0-18370 GCA_963920205.1 Stenodema calcarata | reverse complement strand
GTGAAACCGAACGAGGAATTTTTTAATTGGACTTTTTCAAGCCATTCGTCTGGATTGAATGGCGTTGACGGACAATTCCTCGTCTTCGCTGACGTCATGAACGGTGTTCACTAATTTTGAAGGTGATTGAGGTTTGTTACGATTCGAATTTTGACTTGACGAACGACATAATTTAGTATAATGGCCTTTGCGATTACAATTTCCACAAATAACCGTGAATGCAGGGCATCGGCGAATGGGATGCGATCCTCCACAATAACCACAGTCGCTGACTATTTTAGGTTGTGTTGAAGTGGAGGCGGCACTATGTACGGCGTCTATATTTGTGGAAGAACTGATTTTCAATTTCGATAACTGAATATTGGCTTGAGCAGCAGTTTGGCAAATTCGAGTAGCCTCATCAAGTGTTAAATTAGTTATAACCAATAACTTCTTGCGGACTTCATCGTCTTTGATTCCAACGACTACCCTATTGAAATATTAATTTGTCACATGTTTGCATTGTATCCATGAACGCGTTTGAATTTACAATTTCCATAATTTCTATTCAGTTTGATTCCGACCAATAAAGCCTACTATTTGGTTAAACATTCTCTTATGATCTATACTACAATTTATTGGTCGAAATCAAACTGAATAGAAATTATGGAAATTGTAAATTCAAACGCGTTCATGGATACAATGCAAACATGTGACAAATTAATATTTCACCTATCCCGAATTAGACTTGTCTCTAGGGTAGCGAAATCGCACTTTTTGGCCTGAGTTTTTATTCTGATGAGAAACTCTTCAAAAGCTTCCCCATCGTGTTGATGTAACGTATTGAAAATATATCTTTCAAACGTGACGTTACATTTAGGCAAAAAATAATTTGAGAATTCATCCAAAACTTCAGCAAGTTTAGGTTCCTTGGAATCAAAACTAAAGGTATTGAAAATGCGTCTGGTCCGATTATAGACATAAGGGTAGCTACTTTTACCAATTCCGGCTGAGAATCCAATCGGCTGGCTGTGGTGTAGAATTGGAATTGTTGTTTCCACAGCGTCCATGCTGTTGGGTTGTCGGGAGGAATGAAGAAGGGCTTCGGAGGCCTCAAACTTGATGGAACGTAACGTTCGTCAGCGCTATTTTCTACCGAAACGTTGTACGCGGGTTGACTTTTCCGTTTCGGCGGCATTTTCGCGGAACGCGGGCACGACCTGACACCATGTAAAGTTATGGTAGATAATATTATATAAATATTCAGAAATAACTGAACGCAATTGATAGGATGATGAGAACTGATTTTATTTGACAAATGAATGGCGAAGATGGAGGAACATGTGTTCATGGGTTTATCGCGTTGACTGCGTAACTACCTAATCAACTAATGACGCCATTACAATAAATAGGTAATATTTAACAATAATTATTAATCATGAATCATAAAAAAATATTAATAACCAACAATAAATATTAATAATTTACACTACATGATAATAATTATTAATAATCAATGATAATTCGTAATAATAATTGATATCATTTAGTGATCTAGACAGAAGGGTGATCTGCATAAAGAAGATAATAAACCGTTGTTTCAAGAATCTGCAGAGTTTTTTTAAAAATAAGAACAAATAATCTGTTAACGGAATGAGATATCGCAATTCTGACTTCACCATCGTGATCAGTGTTGAATATTCTATAAACTGAGGATTTACTCGGCAAAAAATTGAGAAACAAATTTGTTATAAAATCAGTAACATGAAGACATTTCATTGGTACATAAAACCAGTTATTTATATGAAAATTGGCTCTTATAGCTACGCTGCATGACTGTGGATTATTTTTGGTTTATTATCTGCGATAATGAACCATGGGAATCGACCAAAAAAGAAAACTTTTTAACCCCCCCTCAAAATTTATGGGTTTACGTTTCAAGATACGTACTTGTTTCCGAAAATTTGGTAGTCGTTCTGAGACGCTGTGGATAGCTCCAACCGGTACTCCATGGAGTCCTTCAGGCAGCCTCTTCAATTGCTCCACTTTCGTCCTTTGACATAATGAGAGAGAATAACGTAGATATTAACAAAAGGCACGAATGATGAGAGTATACCTACTTGGCTAAGTAGGTGCATTCCACTGATAAAAACTCTGCAAATTCTTGACACAACGGTTTATTATCTTCCTTGTGCAGATCACCCTTCTGTCTATACCAGACTGTATTGCAAATCGGCACCATACCATATTCTCACCGTACTCATACCATACCATACGAATTTCTTTCCTATCATACCATACTGTATTATACCAAATCATACATACAATAATATACCATACCATACTCATACCATGTCATACAAACCGAGTGAATATTGAAATGTCATCCATTTCTGACCTATATTTAAAATTTAAAAGTATCTAGCTCATCATCAAAATTTAATTTGTTTAAACAAGTAGGTATTATTTAAACAATTTTACAGACAAGAAACCGAGTGATTATTGCATTGTGATCCAGTTCTGACCTATTTTTAAAATTTCAAGTCAATAGCTCAGCATCAAAATTTAATTTGTATTATTACAAAAAGGTATTATTTAAACAATTTTACAGATGAGAAACCGAGTGAATATTGCAATGTGGTCTATCCCCGACTCACGGTTAAAATTTCTAGACTGTAGTTTACCGGGAAGATGAAAAAAGGTAGTTTTATTCTGGGCGTCTGGGGGTTGGGTCACATAACGGCCGTTTTCGACGCGAAAGTTTAGTGTTTTTCCTAAACCTTTGCGCGGTCACTGTGAACGAACGGCTGGTCGCAAAAAAATCCAATTGGTCTTAAAAGATTCGTAATTTTTCAGGTCATTCAAAGTGAACTAAAAATTACACCGTTTCATGAGAATTTTTAGAGATATGACATTGTCGAAATTTCAAAGTTCGTTTTGAACCCCTTCCCCTTGACCTAGGGTTATGAAAAGTTTCGAGGATCATTGTGGGGCTGGTCCAAACCCAGAAACCAAATTTTGCAATTTTAGCTCAACGCTAACTGGGCAAAGTGGCACGGACGGCGGACGGCGTACGGGGGACTTCGTACGGGGGACGGCGTACGGCGGACAGACGGATTTTTTTTTATTCGATTTTCTGAATCTACGTATCTTGAAACGTAAACCAACAAATTTTGAGGGGGGGTAAAAAAAATGTTTTCTTTGGGCGATTCCAATGGTTCATTATCGAAGATAATAAACCAAAAACGCACACATCACGTCGGGGTCACCAATTTAACGGGTTAAGTGGTAACTTCAGGAATCAGCCGACACTCTACTAATATTGGTATTATTTAAATTACTGAATCCAAAAGAACAATATACCACAAGCAATAATGTTTTTGTAGGAACGATAGACGAAACGTAACGACACTAATTAATGTCATTAATTTAATGAGTCAAGTGTGTTCGAGTTGCGATGGTGAGCGTAAAGGATAATAATTGTCAACAGTTACTGATGACGCGACTGATGCAGTTGCCACAGTGCTTCCTCGGGAAAACCATAATTGTTAATTGTTAAAGATAATAAACCGGTGTGTCAAGAATGTGCAGAGTTTTTTATTCGATTTTCTGAATCAACGTATCTGGAAACGTACACCCTCAAGTTTGGGGGGGGGGGGGGGGGTGAAAATTGGTTTTCTTTGGTCGATTCCAATGGTTCATTATCGAAGATAATAAACCAAAATTGATCAAGCGAGTTTCTTCATTTCAAAATATTAGTATCCTACACTTTTTACGGTAAGTTAATGTTTGGCAGTTCATTATCTCGACACCTACGTGCGTCGCGTACTCAGAACCCCGGCAACTATCGATGGGGCCGGACGATCCCAACTCTCAACATCCAGCAAGAAAACTCTGCAAATTCTTGACACAACGGTTTATTATCTTCCTTGTGCAGATCACCCTTCTGTCTATACCAGACTGTATTGCAAATCGGCACCATACCATATTCTCACCGTACTCATACCATACCATACGAATTTCTTTCCTATCATACCATACTGTATTATACCAAATCATACATACAATAATATACCATACCATACTCATACCATGTCATACAAACCGAGTGAATATTGAAATGTCATCCATTTCTGACCTATATTTAAAATTTAAAAGTATCTAGCTCATCATCAAAATTTAATTTGTTTAAACAAGTAGGTATTATTTAAACAATTTTACAGACAAGAAACCGAGTGATTATTGCATTGTGATCCAGTTCTGACCTATTTTTAAAATTTCAAGTCAATAGCTCAGCATCAAAATTTAATTTGTATTATTACAAAAAGGTATTATTTAAACAATTTTACAGATGAGAAACCGAGTGAATATTGCAATGTGGTCTATCCCCGACTCACGGTTAAAATTTCTAGACTGTAGTTTACCGGGAAGATGAAAAAAGGTAGTTTTATTCTGGGCGTCTGGGGGTTGGGTCACATAACGGCCGTTTTCGACGCGAAAGTTTAGTGTTTTTCCTAAACCTTTGCGCGGTCACTGTGAACGAACGGCTGGTCGCAAAAAAATCCAATTGGTCTTAAAAGATTCGTAATTTTTCAGGTCATTCAAAGTGAACTAAAAATTACACCGTTTCATGAGAATTTTTAGAGATATGACATTGTCGAAATTTCAAAGTTCGTTTTGAACCCCTTCCCCTTGACCTAGGGTTATGAAAAGTTTCGAGGATCATTGTGGGGCTGGTCCAAACCCAGAAACCAAATTTTGCAATTTTAGCTCAACGCTAACTGGGCAAAGTGGCACGGACGGCGGACGGCGTACGGGGGACTTCGTACGGGGGACGGCGTACGGCGGACAGACGGATTTTTTTTTATTCGATTTTCTGAATCTACGTATCTTGAAACGTAAACCAACAAATTTTGAGGGGGGGTAAAAAAAATGTTTTCTTTGGGCGATTCCAATGGTTCATTATTGTTTGGGCTGGTAGGTAGTGGTTATTACTTGCCCCAACAGAGTGCTCACCATGATGGCTGGTGGGAGCCGTTGTTCGGCTGTCCAACCTGTTCCCCCGTCCCAGCTCGTTGATAAAGACCGATTGTTATCACTTACCAAGTTGCTGTACCGTTCTCATTTATAATACCGATTATTTTACCGTTTTACTTCCGTTCTCTTGTGTAAAATAAAGAGTTGTTATCCGGTGTTCATTTCGCGTGATTATTTCGTTTACCCGTTAAACATTTTGGTGCCGGAAACCGCGGATTGTGGTTAATGTCGAGCGTGTCCGAATTTAACCTAGTTTACCTCGCGACTTTGTTTACATCGGGTTTTTTCCGTTTACAGTTTTACCGTTTTACCGTCGTTTTTCCCCGTTTTTCGCGTTCTACCGTCCAATAATGCCGCCAAAAGGAATTATGAAGCGTAGATCCCGTCAATCGGACCCGGATTTTCCGTCGGACGATGCGGTTGTTCAATCGGTTCATCCAGTTTCATCTGCGTATGATGTCGTCAAGAATAAGTCTATTCAACTTGATCCCGCCGTTTTTGATCTGCTGAGTGCCCCTCAGCAAGACCTGTTGAAGAACATCAGACGTTGGTCAATCAGGGCTAATGCAGTTCTGAAACGACAACCGATAAGTGCACTGGCGGAGTTTATCAAGGACGATTTCCGTCGAGGAAGAATGTTCCTCGATGCCGTTGAGGAGGCTCAGTTCGATCAGCAGATCGAGGAAAATCTGCTTAATCAGGTAACTTCTGTTGTTGTAAGTTTGGCTGAGCGCCTCCCCGTTGAAATTAATCCAGTTAGCGCTAAGAAAGAGGTTGATGAAGTTGTTCTCAGTCATGAACACGCTTACGCTCAGATTAAAATGATGAATGAGCTGCTCACAACCGTCCCGTTATTTGAAGGCCAAATCTCCCGCTTTGCGGAGTTTAGGAAACTGTTTGATGGTGCAGTTCATAACATGAAGCACATACCGGATGAAATTAAATTCGAGAAACTGTTGAGCAAGCTTTCTCCCGATCTCCGATCATCATTTGCCGGTAGCAGCTATCAGCAGGCTTATGACGCTCTGGTAGCGGAAAATACCTCAAAATACCGTTTGGCTCGTTCAGTATTTGCGCAGCGCATACATTTACCCCATTTGGAAAGGCCCAACGTTGCTGACTTGGAACATTTCCACAACGATGCTCGTTCATGGGTAGGATCAATGCTCGACCTCCCCACTCCCAATCTTCGGGACTACTTATTGTTTGAAGCCCTGTTTTTTCGCTTATCCGCTGAGCTCAAAGAGAAGTTCAACCGGGAGGTGATGGAACAAATGGATGCCATCCCCTCTCACTCTGATCTGCTTCGGTTTATTGGAAAGGAGCTAAGGATAGCTCGACTAGTCCCAGAGGAGAAGCAGGGGAATAAACAAGCTCCAACCACTGTTCAGAGAGCCCGTTCACCCTCACCGTTCCGCTTGTCAGCCGTTCCAGCCACCAGTTCCACTCCACAGCCGTCACCCGCTCGTAGTGCTGCTCACCCTGCTCCCAGTCGTGCAGTAAAATGCAATTATTGTAGGAAGGATCACTTCCTGTTCCGTTGCCCAGAGTTCAAGGAACTGAGTGTACCTGAGCGCATACAAACCGTTAAGAAGCTACGGGCATGCCAGAACTGTTTCTCCACACTCCACCGGGTGGAAGCATGCCGTTCAGATCGAAGATGCCACTGTGGGCAGCCGCATCATCCCTGGCTCCACCTACTGCTTCCAACCGTATCTAATCGCCCGGTTTCACCTGGATCAAACTCAGGTAGTTTCGTTTCAACGCACAATTCACCCGCTTCAAGACCCGTTCAAGAAGAAGAAGAGAGGGCCATGATGAACTACCATCCCATGAGTTCAAGCCAAAGGTCCCTTTGTTTCAGCCGTTTGTCCCCCTCTCCCCCCATAGAAACATCAGCCCCGTTATGAAGGTACGACGGCGTTCAGCCGGTTCCTTCCAAGGTATCATTGGTGAGCACTACTGCCAGGAGCCCACTACCCGTTAAGTCTTTAACCGTTAAGAGTTCAGCCGTTCGACGTCAACTTGTAAGTAATGTTAGGCGCATGTTAGCACCTAGGAATAATTTCAGGGGCCTGTTTCCTGGGATTGAGTCATCCAAATTAGGCGTAGCTGGCTCATCCCAACCCGTTAGTAAAATTGACGTCACCCGTAAGTCCTGTTTAAAATTATCTCGTTTTGGGCTCACCCCTACTGCTGTAGTCCCCCTTTCCTCCCGTAGAGGGGAAATAATTAAATTCAGAGCTTTGATTGACTCAGGAAGTGAAGTCAATATTGTTTCCCCGTTAGTAGTGAAGAAGTTAGGACTCCGTTTGATTCCCATGAAGGGCAGTTTACAGGGAATTGGGAGCTCTTCAAACCCCATTCACAGTTCCGTTACTGCTCAGCTTCACACACGTTCTGGTAGGGTAATACCTTTTGAAGCGCTCGTTATGGAGACCCCCCTTTCGCCGTTGCCCAGCCGTAGTTGGAACCCTGCTTTATGGTCAAATATCACATCCATGGAACCCCACCTTGCTGACCCACAGTTTCACACTGCTCACTATGTTCAGGCTATTCTCGGAGCTGACATTTTTTCCCAATTGCTTCCCCGTTCCTCTGGGGTTGGTCTATGGGAGACTGACTTGGGAACTCTGGTTACTGGTGCCACTCCTCCCGTCTGTAAAAAGTCCGTTCAATTCAGCCGTTATGCGCATCAAATGAAATACTCCAGTGAAGCGCCAGTTAACGAGATAGAGCCCCACCCCTTCCTTGTTCAAGCTGGACTGCGGGCCGCTTATCCCTGCTCACAGGGACCCCATGTTTTCACTGTTCCTAAATTCTTGCCTAAGGACTACCACTCGCAAGTTCTTAAGGAGCTCTCTACCGTTTTGGAGGTAGTAGCTGCCAATCCTAAACCCCAACGGAAGCCGTTTCCCCGGTTCCCGTTCAGCACCGTTGCCATTAGGATTGAGGCCATTCTTAACAGCCGCCCGTTAGTTCACCAATCCTCCTCACCAGATGACATACCGGTACTTACCCCTGCTCATTTTCTCGTTCAACGCCCGCTTACTGCTTTACCTGAGAGCAATGTGTTTGACTTCAGCTCCCAATTAGCTCCTAAGTGGAAGTTTGTTTCTAATCTGGTAAGTCAATTCTGGAAGAAGTGGCACTCTGAGTACCTGTTAGACCTCCAGACCAGATCTAAGTGGAATACCCCTGATCGCCCTGCTACAGTGGGGGATGTAGTGTTGATTAAGGAAGACAATATTCCTCCTCAGTCATGGCCCATGGATGTGATAGTGGACCTGATTCCTGGTAAAGATGGTGTAACCCGTGTGGCTAGAGTCCGGTCTGGTAATGGGGAGAAACTCCGCCCGTTAGTCAAGCTCTGCCCGCTACCAAAGGACTGTTAGTGCCCGTTTCTTAAATTTGTTAGAATGAGTGCCTCATTGTGGGGGGAGGATGTTTGGGCTGGTAGGTAGTGGTTATTACTTGCCCCAACAGAGTGCTCACCATGATGGCTGGTGGGAGCCGTTGTTCGGCTGTCCAACCTGTTCCCCCGTCCCAGCTCGTTGATAAAGACCGATTGTTATCACTTACCAAGTTGCTGTACCGTTCTCATTTATAATACCGATTATTTTACCGTTTTACTTCCGTTCTCTTGTGTAAAATAAAGAGTTGTTATCCGGTGTTCATTTCGCGTGATTATTTCGTTTACCCGTTAAACAATTATCGAAGATAATAAACCAAAAACGCACACATCACGTCGGGGTCACCAATTTAACGGGTTAAGTGGTAACTTCAGGAATCAGCCGACACTCTACTAATATTGGTATTATTTAAATTACTGAATCCAAAAGAACAATATACCACAAGCAATAATGTTTTTGTAGGAACGATAGACGAAACGTAACGACACTAATTAATGTCATTAATTTAATGAGTCAAGTGTGTTCGAGTTGCGATGGTGAGCGTAAAGGATAATAATTGTCAACAGTTACTGATGACGCGACTGATGCAGTTGCCACAGTGCTTCCTCGGGAAAACCATAATTGTTAATTGTTAAAGATAATAAACCGGTGTGTCAAGAATGTGCAGAGTTTTTTATTCGATTTTCTGAATCAACGTATCTGGAAACGTACACCCTCAAGTTTGGGGGGGGGGGGGGTGAAAATTGGTTTTCTTTGGTCGATTCCAATGGTTCATTATCGAAGATAATAAACCAAAATTGATCAAGCGAGTTTCTTCATTTCAAAATATTAGTATCCTACACTTTTTACGGTAAGTTAATGTTTGGCAGTTCATTATCTCGACACCTACGTGCGTCGCGTACTCAGAACCCCGGCAACTATCGATGGGGCCGGACGATCCCAACTCTCAACATCCAGCAAGAAAACTCTGCAAATTCTTGACACAACGGTTTATTATCTTCCTTGTGCAGATCACCCTTCTGTCTATACCAGACTGTGTTGCAAATCGGCACCATACCATATTCTCACCGTACGCATACCATACCATACGAATTTCTTTCCAATCATACCATACTGTACTATACCAAATCATACATACAATAATATACCATACCATACTCATACCATGTCATACAAACCGAGTGAATATTGAAATGTCATCCATTTCTGACCTATATTTAAAATTTCAAGTATCTAGCTCATCATCAAAATTTAATTTGTTTAAACAAATAGGTATTATTTAAACAATTTTACAGACAAGAAAACGAGTGAATATTGCATTGTGATCCAGTTCTGAACTATTTTTAAAATTTCAAGTCAACAGCTCATCATCAAAATTTAATTTGTATTATTACAAAAAGGTATTATTTAAACAATTTTACAGATGAGAAACCGAGTGAATATTGCAATGTGGTCTATCCCCGACTCACGGTTAAAATTTCTAGACTGTAGTTTACCGGGAAGATGTAAAAAGGTAGTTTTATTCTGGGCGCCTGGTGGTTGGGTCACATAACGGCCGTTTTCGACGCGAAAGTTTAGTGTTTTTCCTAAAACTTTGCGCGGTCACTGTGAACGAACGGCTGGTCGCACAAAAATCCAATTGGTCTTAAAAGATTCGTAATTTTGCAGGTCATTCGAAGGTGAACTAAAATTTACACGGTTCAGTTAAATATTTGGAGATAAGACATCGTCGAAATTTTAAATTTCGTTTTGAATCCCTTCCCCTTGACCTAGGGTTATGAAAAGTTTCGAGGATCATTGTGGGGCTGGTCCAAACCCAGAAACCAAATTTTGTAATTTTAGCTCAACGCTAACTGGGCAAAACGGCGTGGACGGCGTACGCCGTACGCCGTCCGCCGTCCGCGCCACTTTGCCCAGTTAGCGTTGAGCTAAAATTACGAAATTTGGTTTCTGGGTTTGGACCAGCCCCACAATGATCCTCGAAACTTTTCATAACCCTAGGTCAAGGGGAAGGGGTTCAAAACGAATTTTGAAATTTTGAAAATTCCATATCTCGAAAAATTCATATAGAACGGTATGTTTTTTATTTAATATTTAGATAGAGTTTGTTCCGTAGAATTTTTTAAGACCATCCGCAGCTCTGTACGACCAGCCGTTCGTTCACAATGACGGCTCAAAGATTGTGCCTCACAACACGGTCGTGAATCAAACTGTTGAAATACAGGTCCATTTTCATACTAACAAGCTCTTTGGAACATCATATGGCTTAAGTGATGTCGAGTTTTTTGTTCTGAAATACGTTTCGTGCTACGGAAATGAAGGTAATTTCGAATGTTTGTTGGTAGGTACTTCTTTTATAGAAAAATTATTACCGACGTAGTTTTGTTCTGAAATACGTTTCGTGCTACGGAAATGAAGGTAATTTCGAATGTTTGTTGGTAGGTACTTCTTTTATAGAAAAAGAAGATAATGAACCGTTGTGTCAAGAATTTGCAGAGTTTTTTGATCGACATCGTGTTACACTTTTTGGTTCCCTGATTCCAAAAACACATTAATTTCAGGAGATTTTGTATATTTCAAGTAGTTTGTTTTGTGTCCAAGTAATTCAAAATCTCGTTAATTCGATTTGATGACGCGAACGGGGACATCGTCGAAACTGGAGATTTGGCGTCTTCAATGAAGACGATGAGGTGAATTAATTGACAGCGGCGTGAGGGGAAAAGGAAAACTGGGGGGTGGTGAAGAAAACGTGGGGAGGGGCGAAAGGAAAACGGGGATGGGGAAGGAAAACGGGGTGGTGAGGGGAAAGGAAAACGGGGTGGTGAGGGGAAAGGAAAACGGGGAGGGGAGGGAAGGAAAACGGGGTAGTGAGGGGAAAGGAAACCGGGGGGGGGGGGTGTAATAAAATAGCGCGAGGTCTGGTGTATGGGTTGTGGTTAGTAGTGGTGAATGGTGGAAGGAGGAGGGGATTTGGAGATTTATGGGGTCTAAAGGTCGAAAAGAAAGTTCAAAGGGATCGAAGAGTGTTTCAGTTTCAAATTGAAAAGATGGTTAGATGATGGAGAACGGCGTGAGGGGGTGAATCTACCCTTCGTTCATCATCTATTTTTAGAGCAGAAGGGCGAACGAGCGGTTTCAGGGGGGGGGGGGGTCATTCTAAACGCCCGTTTCAGAAACAATCCCCCCCCCCCCTCCCTCCATCTATCAACCACCCACGGGTTACCTTGAATGGGTCGTTAACCTTCTTTGAAATCTTCCCTCCACCCCCTCCGTCACACCCCCCCACAACACTCCTCACTCACGATCGTATCTTTGAAGCTCCCTTGTACTAAGTACAAGTCTTGTATTCCCTCGTTTGTCCTCCACCTCGCCACCCATACCAACGTGGGTTTGCCTAGCAGACAAATCTAAATAATATTTATGTACAAATATTATGTAAAAAATACTGTTTGTACATATTATGTACAAAATAACAAGAATATATTGGTCAACGCGCTGTTCACCATCCTTGGCTTATGTGGCCGGCAGGGTATTTGAGGGTTATTATAACCCTCAAATACCCTGCCGGCCACATGAGCCAAGGTCATTTTTTTTCTGGCTTCATCATCCTTGGCCCAAGGATGATGAAGCCAGAAAAAAAATGTAATTCTTACCACCTCCTATTATAGTGTTGTGCGGTTACTGTGGTCTGCAATTATATATTGCCCTAAATTACTGGTCAAAATTGGTTGGTCCTCTTCCATAGTGATGAGTAAGACGTATTTTTTTAATACTTCGTCGTTTAAGATGCAACACCGCCTAACCCACTTTTTGGCGAAAATGAGTTTTTATATGATTCTGATTCAAAATACCGCGCCAAAGAAGTTAGAAACAGTTGTTAGGGCCTAGCAATCAATGGGAGTGTGTTATTCGCCAAAATGATGACACCACTCAACCCTCTCTTTTTCTCGAATTTTAATGATTTTATTATAATCTATCATAATATGTCTTAATATTGATTATAATCTATCGTAGTGTCTTCCCACATGCATTATATTATAATGTATGTGGGAAGACACTGGGATATAAAAAAAAAACATCATTCTTCAGTTTGAAAAGCAGGGCACTTGAGGAATAAACAGTTTTTTGTCTCTCCTGAAAAACTGGAAAAAGTGGGTTAGGCGGTGTTGCATCTTAAACGACGACTTGATGTGTACCCACCTCTTCCTTGAAGCTTGCATAAAAACGCTACTACCTTTTTATGCCCTGATAAGCTCCTTTCTATTATATACCGTATCTATTGTAGTCATATCCAGTCAGAATAACTTTTGATTAACTTGACTCAAATTAGGGGTTCCTTGTTAGAAAAATAACCATGAGTCGTGTTCAAATTATGATCATATTATAACATTTAAGTAAATTGAATATCATGTGAAAATGATTTTATGGAAATTTGTTATTAAACTTTGGCTACATCTAACTATTTTCATCTTTGCCATCCTGTTACAATACTATGCTTTTAACTTCAAACGCAACTAATTTTAGGTCTTGTTCAACATCGATGAGGGAAAATAAGTCGGTTTTTACATTAAATTTTGATTCTTCTTCTTTTGTACATATTTAGATTTGGCTGCCCAGCAAACCCACCTTGAGATGGGTGGCAGAGTAGGTAGTTGGTTTTGAACCTCCATAACACCTAGTATTATGAGGTTCATGAACAAATCGGGGTCAAGTAACTCGATTTTTCGGGTTATTGAGTCAACTTTGAATTAACGCCCCCAGTTAAGCCACCCTTTCTGAGTTGGCAGAGTGGGTGATTTTCACTCCCCAACAGTTATACTATTCATAAGGCTGTGTACAAATTCCGTGCCGGTAATGAGTGTTTACCGATGACGGAGGTCGAATTCCGTGCGGAGACTGAGAGGGAATGCGTACAAACTGCGTGCGAAGGTTTCATTGTCATTCAGAATGATGGATCCGAGTCCGAGCGCCACGTTTTCTGTGATAAGTGATCGAGGCAAAGTGTTGCGCGTTGTCGACGGCTACAAGTTCCACTTTCAGAAGATGTTGGTAGGTGAAGTCCAGAGATGGGCTATTCACACAGCAGTTCGATCAGTTTGGCCAAATAGCGAAATTAGAGGTTGCCGATTCCACCCCGCCCAGAGTTGGTGGAGAAATATCCAGAAACATCGTCTAACTGAATATTTCAAAGACCAAAATTCGGAAATCGGTCAGTGTTTGAGAATGATTTTCGGTCTTCCATTTCTTCACCCTAACGATGTGAGTGACTGGTTCACCGACGATTTGATGTCCATTGTCCCGGTAACCAAGAACCTTGACGATTTTTTGGACTACCTTCTTGAGACTTACATTTCCGAGGATGCCACGTACCCTCCAAATTTGTGGAGCGAGTTTTCCTGCAGTACGATGAGGACGACGAACAGCTGTGAAGCATTCCATTCGAAGCTAAATGAAATGTTTTATGCTAGCCATCCACACATCTTCAAGTTCATTGAAGTTTTGAAAGACATACAGGCCACTACTTATGTTAAAATGCGGTCTCAACAACAGAAATCGACGACGATTCGTAAGAAGGAAGAATTCCTCCGCGAGCAAATGGCTGCGTTTGAGAGCGGTCTGATTTCCCGGATGGACTTACCAAAAATTACTGGAAATTTTTACCAGTTGCTGTATAGGTGTTTTGAGGTTGCACATTTTGACAACTCCACCAATTTTCGTGGAGGCTTTTGGGGTGTGAAGCAGTTCGCCTCCAAGCAGTGCACCCTGGGTCACGCTAAACGAGCTGCACGGTGATTGTACATGTCTCATTTCATAGCTGCACGGAAACGGTACATGACCCTTCTGAGGCTCGCACGGAGTTTGTGCATTGCGGCACGGAGTTTGACTATTGCCATTCATAAAGCACCTTGGAATTTGGGGTCAAATAACTTAGTAAGTTATTTGTTAATAAGTTAATAATAATAGGTATGGCTTTGGCCACAGGCTCTTGTACTATGATGTCAGCGTACGATCTGGTCTCCTGTCCAACTCATGTTTTCTCGTATCCGGTGTATTGGAGACAATATGCCAAAATATTATAAAAACAAATAGAAATAAATACAAATAGAAACAAAAACAAATAAAAACAAAAAACTGGAGCGAGGAGGTCGAAAATTGATCATATTATCGCGACACCACCTTCCGCTTCCGTCACCACGATGGTAACGCTCGTACGTATTCTTCCGGAGGATCCGTCATACCGTCTGCCCCAACGTTCGAACTAATCTTCAATCGATATCAATCAACGGGTATCATAAGAAAGTACGCCCCAGGGAAATAAAATGGCCGGTAGTCCGATGCCGTTCGCGGGATTTTGTTTGTTTCCGAGCTATTTGCGTCCAGCTGATCGTTAATCGGATGGTCAATCGTCACTCGGGATTGTCGCATCCGCATTGATCAACCCCTTCCCAACCACTAGATCCTCATTAATTTCCTCAAAGTACACCGATATATAAACTCGAGGAGTCGTCATAACGCCATCACAGTCCCCTGATCCTCAGCAACAATGCATCAAAAGGTAATTCAATACGCAATATCAGTATCCCTCAATACCTGCTCATTTCAGTACGATTTTTACTTCGTGTGAACCCTTTCAAACATTTCCTCGCACAATTTCAGCTCAAATGTAACATTTAAAATACAATCGTTCGATATCAATCAATAAGGGTCGGCCCATTTTTATTGACTTCAAATCAGCAGAATACGAATCGATTCTTCCCAAACTGGATAACTACTGAAAGTTGAACAATTTCTACAGGTAGCTCATTTGTCCCTTTAATGCTAATTAATTCATCGAAATCTCAATACTGAAGCTTTAATGATTTCACAGCTAGCTTATGGTCTCCTTCTGCTCGTCGCAGCAGCCTTCGCTAGCAACGATGCCACCGAAGAGAAAAAGCATGCCAAGAGAGGACTCCACAGTCTGGGTCTCGTCGGCCACAATCTCGGCCTTTTCGACCGCGGGATCGGCCTCAGCTCAGGATACGGATACGGAAACGCACTGAGCTACGGACACGGCTACGGTAGAGATATCGGTTTGGAACACGGAATCGCCATTGGAGGACACTCCAACACCCACACTGTTCACACCATCCAGAGAGACGTGAGTATTAAATACACAAATTTTGCTGACATCCAGCAGTTCAAACGCCCTCCAATCAATTTTTCTCGAATTCCCCAGTTTCCAAATCACACGAAACTTACATAAGCCCACTAATTGGAAGTTTGTCTTGAAAAGTTGTCCACCGCGAAAAAACCTTCCTGCATCCCGCATTCCAACGTATGATCAGAAGTTAAATGCCAGTAACAGGTAGTAACGCCCCTGAACCTGTAGTAAAAGTCAAGTTAAACTTCATGCGGATGGCTCTCGAGTTCGACCGGTTTCTTAGAGATAGCGATGAATTACAGGCTTCACGAAATTCTTTTTGACCCCATAGTTTACACTCAGAATTAATTCCAACTGACTGAATTGATAGCCGTCTGTGTTTCTCTGTGGACCTGTTTAGCTGCACTATTGTGAGAAAGTTTTAACAGAGATGTCAGAATCTGATTGTACAACACACGCTTGTGAACTACCAAACACACCTGGACGAGAAGCTTCCGACTACTTCGCCAAAAAGAAATAGAACATTACGATTATTGAAGCCTCAGAAACTATGCCTAAACAATTTTTCCTGAAAGATGACTCCGTCTTTACTATGTGGGACTTCCATTCTTGCCTATCTATGAGCAGTTGTCAAGTGGTTCAACCTACACAGACATCAAAATGTGTGAAATTGATCTATAATAAAGTTGATTCTGAATGACTAGTAGCATATTATGTTACTAGGCATTCAGAATAAACTAACATTTCATAGAATGGCCGGATATTTTATAATTTTTTCGACCTATCACTCTTACCAGATCATGTCCATTCATATTATAGACAATTTTCTTATTTTTTCTATTTCATATAGGTACACTATTATGCACAATTGTCGAGTAACTTTATCTACACAGACACGCTCTATTGAGTTAATTCCCAGACTCGTAAATTGAAATCAAAGGAAAAGTTGATACAGTCTTATGTTATAGCCTTCTATATAGTTGCTACTTACTCATTTATAGTAGCGGACATGCAATTAGGCGGGTGGGCCTTTTAGCTCCCAACGAATCGACGGCCGGAGTACCTAGTTCCACCCTCAAATCGCCAATAGGTGGCAACGTTGACCCATTGTTGCCTAGTACCCCCCCCCCCCCCCCTACTCCAACATTAATTTATTACGACGTACTTTAAAACGTCTGGTACACGATCCTTTCAATGGGATGGTTAGTTGGGCGAGAGCTACTACAGTCATTTGAGTCAATCTATTCAGAATATTTCATATATTGACTAGACATGTTATATAATGACTAAAGCGCCTAAGGCAATGTGTGAAATTTTATTTCTTCGTCCTTCCACTCTCTTATGCCCATTCATGTCTGTTCTTGCTCTAAATGCTTTTCTTATTTTTTCTAAATCTTTCTATTATTCATTCTTTATAAACTAGTCATTTAAGTCACCAAGTCATTCAGAATGACAAACATAGGTCAATAATTCATAAACATAGACTAGATGTTTTATAAAATGTCAACAGCCACTGTGTGGTGTTATTTTTTCGACCTTTCACTCTTACCATATCGTGTCTATTCGTTCATGCTCTAGACACTTTTCTGACTTTTTATATATTTCTTCATTATACTACACATAGTAACTATGTGTATAATAATATGTCTATAATCTATAATATAATCATGTTATAGTCAATGTTTATCATAACTGTTATGATAAACATTGACTATAACATGATTATAGACTGGGCAGCAGCCTTGTCTTGCACCAAGTAAATTCTCGATATTCTCATCCAAATTCAATTACAATATGTTGAGTAGGTACGTATTTATGTACAAATTTATTATGGTGGTTTTCAGGTTGCTGTACCAGTCCCTCAGCCCTACCCAGTGACTGTTGAGAGACACGTCCCATACCCCGTGAAGGTCCCCGTCGAAGTCCCAGTCGACAGGCCTTACCCAGTGCATGTCCCCAAGCCCTACCCAGTCGCCGTCGAGAAACCTGTACCGTACCCCGTTGAAAGGCAAGTCCCATACCCAGTCCACGTCCCAGTCAAAGTCCCTGTCCCGGCTCCATACCCAGTTCATGTCCCTAGCCCTTACCCAGTCCATGTTGAAAAACGAATTCCAGTCCCAGTCCCTCATCCAGTGGTTGTGGAGAAAACCATCCCCGTCCCTGTCGCCCATCACGAAGCCTTGGCAGCTCCGGCTTTTGGCATCGGTCACGGATGGAATGCACCCATTTCCCACGGATACGCTCCCATCTCGAGCGCCCACGCCTGGTAGATCGTCTACGTCTACAAACTGTAGAACAGCTCTCTCAATCCAGTTGCAGCAACAATACAATTCACTATGTTACCATGAAAGAACAAATGTTATGTACATTTATACATAGCATTCTACATAACCCGTCAATGTACATAACAAACAAAGACTGAGTTACACAAGTGTCACTTTGAAAAAACAAAAGATAAATACATGAGCGTTGTCAGATGTATATGTTCCAATTTCTAAAAGAATCCCGAATCACTCCTGTGAAATATGCGCTTAGCAGTGTAAACCATACGAGAAACAGAGGTCACTATTGTGTAGATCATTCACGTTTAGTACGAAATTCTGGCGTGTTGTGTTGCAGACTCTTTCTCGTCAATTGCGTGCACAAACTTCACTACATTGACTAAAATTTAACATTTAATATTTAAATTACCAATCCACGGAATTTCGTACCTATTGTGGACAATTCCGTTTTGGTGTTGGGGGGACCATACTGGGAGAGACTCTTTGTTAAGGGGGAAAATTGAATGAACATGGTA